>LDKF01000627.1:10797-44693 GCA_001026735.1 Rotylenchulus reniformis | reverse complement strand
TAAAAAAAATCCCCCGTTCAAAATCGCTTCCGACCAGTTATTTATAACATCATCATGTTCTGATCATTTATAGCTATTGGAAGCCGAGCCAACACTCTCAGCAACAGCAACAATACAACAACAACCACCATTTGGACGAAGATGATGATCACCATTCTGATGAGGAAGATGAGAGTGAAAGAAGAAGAAGAAGTGTTGTTCTTCCGAACGGAGAAAGTCACCATCGTCAGCACAGCAGGAACAAGTTGCTGAGCAACCAGGAGGAACAACACGAAGAGGACAACGGAGACACAATTTGCGCAACTTTGACGGGCAAAAGTGTTGCGACGGGTGCCAAAGTGGTGGCGGTGGTCGGCGGAGAGCACCACCCGAGCGGACGCCGGAAGCAGCAGGACACGACGCGGGCCGAGCGACGCGCGGCAACGACCACGACGGCACCGCACGCATCGACGCCACCCCCGGGGCCGGGGAAGAGCGCAGCCGCCACAACTCGACCCGGGGACGACATGACGGGTGAGCACGGGGGTGGGAGATTGGCTGATCAGTTCAAAACTAAAGTTTTGGGAATGGAAGCAAATTGAAAAACAGGATAGAGTGAAAAATGAGCAATAAAAATAATTTGGCCAATGGTATAAAATCCAATTATTCAGTTTAAAAAATCATATTAATGAATTTGAATTTTCATTTTTCAAGGTCAACCAAAAGGCGGGTCGCGCAAAAGTTTGGAGCAAACGGCGCCAGAGGGAAGTGCCACCATGACGGTCCCGGTCCAAAGGCATTCCTCCGCGCGCTTTTCCCCCACTGCCGGCCGGAAGTCCGCGCCGAAAGTGATTCCGACGGCGGATGAAGAGTGCTGCAGCAGCGAGCAGTCCTCCTCGTGAGTAATCATTCAGATCAAATTGATCAGAGTTCGATCAATAAATCTAATCGATTTTATCATTTTTCTATTATTTTTTGCAGTCCGGACGATCCGAACATGCCATCGGTGTACAAAACGGTGGACGGCACGGTGTACGACCGGGTGGAGCTGGAGCGGGACCCATCCCTGCGCCAGGTCCAGGAGTGGAGTTTCCCCATTTTCCGGTTCGCCGACAAACACAAACGGACAGTGTTGAGCAGGGTGAGCGCATCGGCGGGGGAATTTTGGATTTTTTAATTTGCTGACCAACTTTGCTTCTTTTCCCTCTTCAGTTGACCTACGCCATCTTCAAGGAGTCCGACCTGTTCCGAACCTTCAAGATCTCCTATGCCAAGTTCTTCAACTATTTTCACGCGTTGGAGGCCGGTTACTGGGACATTCCATGTATTTTTTCAATTTAATTTCCTGACATTATAACCTTTTTTGACTTTTCAGATCACAATCGGATCCACGCTGCGGATGTGCTCCACGGCACCTACTACTTGACTTGTCATCCAGTTCATGCCTTTTGCGGGTAAGGGAATAATAGTAAACCAAGGTGCCATTATGTCGGATATTGCTTCCTTCCATTCATCCCCCAATCCTCTTCCTTCAGGTACCACTCCTCCGAACTGGATGACGAGGACGACTTCGACGACCCTCCACCGGAATCGTCGTCGGCCCACCCCGAGCTGGACAACCACCACAATCCCTCTCATTGTGACACGGGAGAAGGGTGCGCCGGGTCCGGCGAAGCCCCGCAAATCCCGCTGTCCGCCCGATTTGCCGACCACCAGCATCAGCACCAATCCGTGGACTCGGCCACCGCCTTGCCATTAGCGCAGAGCATGAGTCCTCTGGAGGTAAACAGGGAAAGCATTTTTAGATTTTTCTGAGGATTTTTGGAATTTTTTAATTTTACTTTGATTCAGTTGATGGCACTTTACACGGCAGCCTCCATGCATGACTATGACCATCCAGGGCGGACAAATGCATTTTTGGTGGCTTCTGAGGACCGGAAGGTGAAGAGCTGACTACTGAACTTCAAAAAACGCTCTTATCATGATTCTTGACAATTCGAATTCTTACCACGTTATAATAACCTCATTTTGACCTTAATCAATTATTGATTAATTTTGATAGTTCCTTGACATTTTACATTTTCTCCTTCCCCGCCCAGGCCATTTTGTACAATGACCGTTCTGTGCTGGAAAACCATCACGCGGCGGAGTCATGGCGATTGCTCACTTCCCAAACCCAAAACCACTTCATCGAGAACCTGGACTCGGCGGAAACCAAACGATTTCGGTTGGTTCAGAATTATATTCCACAATAGCCTTATGATTTTCAGCTTTTGTCTTTTATGATTTTTTTTATTTTCATCCCTGTGTTTTTACAGTTATCTGGTGCTGGAGTACATTCTGGCCACGGACCTCAAACAGCACTTCGACATCATCATGCAGTTCAACGAGCGTGCCCCGGACATGGACCTGAGCAACGAGGCGGACCGTGTGCTGGTGTCCCTGATGCTCATCAAGTTCGCGGACATCAACTCGCCCGCCAAACCCTACGGATTGCACCGGCAATGGACCGAACGCATTTGCCAAGAGTTCTATGAGCAGGTAATTGGTCATTCTGGATCCTGACAGGAAGACAAGATAGGATTTACCATTCGCGGTGTTAATATTTATTTTTTGGGGAGAATTTTTGCTTATTTTTACCATAACTTTAATTGAATTTCGTCTCCACAGGGTGATGAGGAGAAGGACAAGCACATGGCTGTCAGCCCGTACATGGACCGGAATGAGCCGGCGGTGGCCAAACTGCAGGACTCGTTCATCGCCCACATTGTCAACCCACTGGCCATAGCGCTAAACGAGGCCGGACTGTTCCCGATCCTGCCTGGACTGCCCGAATCTGGTAAATACAGCAGAAATTCAATGTTTTTTTTTTTAATTTATTACAATCATTTTGTTTAATTATTTGTTGATTATCGATTTATTTGTCCGTTCAGAATTGATCATCAACCTGAAACACAACCATCAGAAGTGGTTGCAGCAAATTGAGGCGGAACAGCAGGAGAACAATGTGGGGACGGCGAGCAGTAACAGCAACAACAGAGGGGCCGGAGGGGAGGCCGCGATAGCGCTGAACAGCAACGGAGTGAAGTAAGGAGGAGGAGCCAAAGGCCCCAATCATAGGTTATTAAGTATTTGATTAAATAAAAAAATAAATTTAAAATTACTATTTTTTGAATGGGTATCCTTTTGGGAAGAGAAGGCACCAGTAGCATTCATCAATAATCTCACTTTTGATTCCCTCCGCCCAAATTGACCCATTCCTCCAAATTGATCTTTGCTCCTTTCAGGTTGCCGATGGGCGGCGTTGTGCTGCACCCCGGCACCTCCAACAACACCAATTGTTCCCTGTCATCGGTGCCGCGGAAAATCAGTGCCAAAGGCCATTGGCGGGCCAGGGCGGCCACCGCCACCACCTCGACTACTTCCCCTTCCGCCACCACNGGAGGGTCGTCGAAGTCGTCCTCGTCATCCAGTTCGGAGGAGTGGTACCTGAAGGAAGAGGATTGGGGGATGAATGGAAGGAAGCAATATCCGACATAATGGCACCTTGGTTTACTATTATTCCCTTACCCGCAAAAGGCATGAACTGGATGACAAGTCAAGTAGTAGGTGCCGTGGAGCACATCCGCAGCGTGGATCCGATTGTGATCTGAAAAGTCAAAAAAGGTTATAATGTCAGGAAATTAAATTGAAAAAATACATGGAATGTCCCAGTAACCGGCCTCCAACGCGTGAAAATAGTTGAAGAACTTGGCATAGGAGATCTTGAAGGTTCGGAACAGGTCGGACTCCTTGAAGATGGCGTAGGTCAACTGAAGAGGGAAAAGAAGCAAAGTTGGTCAGCAAATTAAAAAATCCAAAATTCCCCCGCCGATGCGCTCACCCTGCTCAACACTGTCCGTTTGTGTTTGTCGGCGAACCGGAAAATGGGGAAACTCCACTCCTGGACCTGGCGCAGGGATGGGTCCCGCTCCAGCTCCACCCGGTCGTACACCGTGCCGTCCACCGTTTTGTACACCGATGGCATGTTCGGATCGTCCGGACTGCAAAAAATAATAGAAAAATGATAAAATCGATTAGATTTATTGATCGAACTCTGATCAATTTGATCTGAATGATTACTCACGAGGAGGACTGCTCGCTGCTGCAGCACTCTTCATCCGCCGTCGGAATCACTTTCGGCGCGGACTTCCGGCCGGCAGTGGGGGAAAAGCGCGCGGAGGAATGCCTTTGGACCGGGACCGTCATGGTGGCACTTCCCTCTGGCGCCGTTTGCTCCAAACTTTTGCGCGACCCGCCTTTTGGTTGACCTTGAAAAATGAAAATTCAAATTCATTAATATGATTTTTTAAACTGAATAATTGGATTTTATACCATTGGCCAAATTATTTTTATTGCTCATTTTTCACTCTATCCTGTTTTTCAATTTGCTTCCATTCCCAAAACTTTAGTTTTGAACTGATCAGCCAATCTCCCACCCCCGTGCTCACCCGTCATGTCGTCCCCGGGTCGAGTTGTGGCGGCTGCGCTCTTCCCCGGCCCCGGGGGTGGCGTCGATGCGTGCGGTGCCGTCGTGGTCGTTGCCGCGCGTCGCTCGGCCCGCGTCGTGTCCTGCTGCTTCCGGCGTCCGCTCGGGTGGTGCTCTCCGCCGACCACCGCCACCACTTTGGCACCCGTCGCAACACTTTTGCCCGTCAAAGTTGCGCAAATTGTGTCTCCGTTGTCCTCTTCGTGTTGTTCCTCCTGGTTGCTCAGCAACTTGTTCCTGCTGTGCTGACGATGGTGACTTTCTCCGTTCGGAAGAACAACACTTCTTCTTCTTCTTTCACTCTCATCTTCCTCATCAGAATGGTGATCATCATCTTCGTCCAAATGGTGGTTGTTGTTGTATTGTTGCTGTTGCTGAGAGTGTTGGCTCGGCTTCCAATAGCTATAAATGATCAGAACATGATGATGTTATAAATAACTGGTCGGAAGCGATTTTGAACGGGGGATTTTTTTTATTTTCATCCCTGTGTTTTTACAGTTATCTGGTGCTGGAGTACATTCTGGCCACGGACCTCAAACAGCACTTCGACATCATCATGCAGTTCAACGAGCGTGCCCCGGACATGGACCTGAGCAACGAGGCGGACCGTGTGCTGGTGTCCCTGATGCTCATCAAGTTCGCGGACATCAACTCGCCCGCCAAACCCTACGGATTGCACCGGCAATGGACCGAACGCATTTGCCAAGAGTTCTATGAGCAGGTAATTGGTCATTCTGGATCCTGACAGGAAGACAAGATAGGATTTACCATTCGCGGTGTTAATATTTATTTTTTGGGGAGAATTTTTGCTTATTTTTACCATAACTTTAATTGAATTTCGTCTCCACAGGGTGATGAGGAGAAGGACAAGCACATGGCTGTCAGCCCGTACATGGACCGGAATGAGCCGGCGGTGGCCAAACTGCAGGACTCGTTCATCGCCCACATTGTCAACCCACTGGCCATAGCGCTAAACGAGGCCGGACTGTTCCCGATCCTGCCTGGACTGCCCGAATCTGGTAAATACAGCAGAAATTCAATGTTTTTTTTTTTAATTTATTACAATCATTTTGTTTAATTATTTGTTGATTATCGATTTATTTGTCCGTTCAGAATTGATCATCAACCTGAAACACAACCATCAGAAGTGGTTGCAGCAAATTGAGGCGGAACAGCAGGAGAACAATGTGGGGACGGCGAGCAGTAACAGCAACAACAGAGGGGCCGGAGGGGAGGCCGCGATAGCGCTGAACAGCAACGGAGTGAAGTAAGGAGGAGGAGCCAAAGGCCCCAATCATAGGTTATTAAGTATTTGATTAAATAAAAAAATAAATTTAAAATTACTATTTTTTGAATGGGTATCCTTTTGGGAAGAGAAGGCACCAGTAGCATTCATCAATAATCTCACTTTTGATTCCCTCCGCCCAAATTGACCCATTCCTCCAAATTGATCTTTGCTCCTTTCAGGTTGCCGATGGGCGGCGTTGTGCTGCACCCCGGCACCTCCAACAACACCAATTGTTCCCTGTCATCGGTGCCGCGGAAAATCAGTGCCAAAGGCCATTGGCGGGCCAGGGCGGCCACCGCCACCACCTCGACTACTTCCCCTTCCGCCACCACCGTTGTTGTTACGCCTCCTTCGACCGTGAGGAGTGCATCCGTTGCGGGCAAAACTGCCAACATGGTTGCCACAGCAGCAACGACGACAAAATCCGGGGTAAGGAAGGCATTAGTCAAATTAACCGGGGTATTCACTCGAAAAACGAAATTTTCAAAACAATTTCTGAAAGAAAATGGAGTATGATCGTTCCATATTCTTAATTAAAAACAGTAGCTTCTCTTATCTATAACAATTATTTAGTTTTGTTTTTTTTATTTATTTGTGTTTGTCCCCTTTCAGTGACCCTTTCTCGCTGTCTTCTTTCTCTCTCTGTGGGTGTCTGTGCTGTGTCAAGCAACGCGACAACAACGATCCCATCCATCTCCATGCCGTCGTTGGTTGACCATCCTCCTCTTTTTCGGCAACAATTCGGGACCTTTGCGTCTCTGCTCTATTGAGCTTTCTCTCGCGTCTTGCCACTCTCTCACTCCCTAATGCTCCCTCTTCCGCATTTCCCTGGCATAATAATTTTCGCCCCTCCCCCGGCACAAATCAACCATTTTTGGCATTACAAATTATCATCCATTTTTGATCCATGATCAGTGTGTAATTCCGTTTCCAATCATTCATTCTTTCATTTTACTATTTTATTGTATATTTTTCCTTTATTTTTGTCCTTTTTGTACAAATTCTCATTTTCCTTTTCCCTATTTATATTTTATCCCCTTTTTGATAGGCAATTACATAATTTTGATATTCTTCCTCATTTTCAATTCTCAACGGAATAAAATTTAAATAATCCGCATATTCTTCCTTAATCAAGACGAAGAAAAAGAGGCCACTGGTCATCTGCACCATTCACGAAGGGCGACACCCCGCCGAGGATCTATAGACCGTGTGCTTGACAGCCTACCCATGTCTAAAGGAGGAAAAATCCAAAAGGAAATCGAATCCTTACTTACAGGGCGCGGATCTGTCCTGATTTATCAGATTTGTCCTGATTTGGAGGGTCCAAATCTGACAAAATAAAAATGTCCTGATTTGTCAGATTTGTCCTGATTTTCGACCTCTGTCCTTATTTTGTCCTGATTATCAGATTTTTGTTCAAATTTCTCAAAAAATGATCAATTTTCTTAAGGATAAATGACCACAATTTCAAAATTTTCTCCGGCGGCCCCTGTCGGGACCGCCGGCACCATAAAAAGCATAAAAATATCTTAAAAATGACGAATTTTCTTAAGAAAAAAGAACTAATTTTTCAAAATTTTCTCCGGTGGCCCCGAATTTTTCCCCAAAAAATGTCTTAAAAATGACTAATTTTCTTAAGAAAAAAGAACTAAAATTTTCAAAAATTTCTCCGGCGGCCCCTGTCGAGACCGCCGGCACCCCGTAAAAACTGTCTCTCAAGAAAAGAGTTCCGGATTCAGGTTTTCTCTGGCCGCCCTGGGGGCGCCGGCAACATCTAAGAATATTTTTTGACCAACAACTCATTTTCCTGTGAAAAATGTGTAAAATCGCACATTTTTCCAGCCAGAAATATGATTTTAAATTTCAGCCAAAAATATGGTGGCCTTAGATTTTTTAACGTTTTATATACACGAATAATTTGATTTGCAATTGATTTTAAAGCTTTTTACAAAATGTCCTGATTTTTGACTATGAAATCTGATTTTTTGAGCTGAATGTCCTGATTTTTAAAATTTTTCGATCCGCGCCCTGTCCTTACGTCATATCCTCCACGGATGATGAAAAGTGCAATTGACTGCCAATCCAACAGAATGTTCCGATTAAGTGGAATTATAAAAGAATGTGAGGGCATTCGGTCATTCTCATAATTTTACATTAATAAAATTGGCCATCATCTGTCGGTGATGGGTGTGGACGAATACCTTTTTTATTCGGCAGATTAGGAATCAACTGTTTTTTTCAAAAAATATTGAATGACTGGATCAAAAATCAAATAACAAACATATGATTATGATATTTCATCAGTTGATCATTGCTGATCATTAGGGTGCGCAAAAATATGGACAAAAAATCGCAAAATATGGACAAAAAATCGCAAAATATGGACAAAAAATCGCCGAATATGGACGAAAATACGAAATTTTCTCCAAATATGGACAAAAATATGGAAAATATGGATAAAAATTGGCGAAATTTTGGCAGAAAAAATGAAAATTTTTCTTCTAAAAATCATTTTTAATATTTAAAAAATGAATTTACGGAGGAAAAAAATAGTTTAATTTCATATTCCTTTTCTGAAAATTAACTGAAAATTTTTTCCGAGAATTTTTTTTGTAAAATTTTTTCCAAATTTTTTTTTTCAAAAAAAGCATAAATTTTCGGATTTTATTGCATTTTTGTTTAAGAATTTTCTTAAAAAATGGCGAAATATGGACGAAAAAATGGAAAATATGGAATATGGACAAATAGTCCGAAATATGGAAAAATATGGAAAATATAGATTATAAACTGATGTAGAGAAGGTTCTAATAAAGCTAAAAATGTGTTTTACGTGATTTTCAGGCCATTATGAGTGCGCAGAAAAATATATGGATTTCCATACGATTGCGCACCCTACTGATCATCCGTTCATAGCCTGTGCATTTCCCTTCGGGTTTTCTGCTTCTCTTCCTCCCCTTCACTCTCCTCCCCTCTCTGTTTCTCCTCTTTCTCCTCCACTATTTCCTCAATTTCCAGCATCTCTCCCCTCTTCCCGTCCTCCAGTCTCTCCGTCTCCACTTCCTCCGCCGGTTTCAGTCCGAATTCTCTCAGAATTTTTGTCGTTTCAATGGCCGCACAGCCGGCACGGAGGAGCTCGTACTGACCGGGCAAGGACAGATCCACCACTAGCAAGGAAAAAAAATATACTGTATATTCCCTTAAAATGTCCCAATTAAAACATCCATCTTCCTAATTCCCCCTTTAGTTGTAAGGTGTACTTAATTCTTTTCCACCCCCTCCCATTCCAAAAAACCTGTGCTGCCCAACCGCGATCCATTGTTCTCTAGGATGGGGCCTCCGTCGATGATCAGGTCAATGTCGTCCCATAGTTCTTCAAAATCCTGTAAGATTATATTATTCGATTTCTAAGCAATCATCAAATGCTTAGAAAATCCTAACAAGGGAAGTACTTGAGGTGACAATGGCGTTTCGGAAAACTCCAAACTAAAAGTTGTAGGCAACCTATATATCTTATATTAAAATTTCAATTTTAGCTGCTGAATCCCCTTGGCTTGGCCAGGAGGAACCGATTTTGGCCAAGAAAAAAGGGCCAATCAATGTCAGTCAAAATTCACCTATCCTACCAAAACGGCTCCTTGGTTCAACGGCATTGCGCCCGGTTACCCTGACTGCACTTTTTGGGTTCAAATCCCGGTGGCTGAAATTATTTTTTTTCAAATTTATTAAACTAAAAAATGTATAAAAATATTTTTTTATTCATTTGTATAGCAAAAAAAATTTAAATGATCAATCTCTATGTGATCATTTATAATGATCACTCAATGCGTTAACAATTTTATTATCAATGACCATAGGCCTGTCAACAACAAGCTAATATTCATAGAACATTTTAAGACTATTTTTCGCATTTATTTGTCATGTTTAAAATTTTTTGCTAATACAAATGAATAAAAAAATATTTTTATACATTTTTTAGTTTAATAAATTTGAAAAAAAATAATTTCAGCCACCGGGATTTGAACCCAAAAAGTGCAGTCAGGGTAACTGGGCGCAATGCCGTTGAACCAAGGAGCCGTTTTGGTAGAATAGGTGAATTTTGACTGACATTGATTGGCCCTTTTTTCTTGGCCAAAATCGGTTCCTCCTGGCCAAGCCAAGGGGATTCAGCAGCTAAAATTGAAATTTTAATATAAGATATATAGGTTGCCTACAACTTTTAGTTTGGAGTTTTCCGAAACGCCATTGTCACCTCAAGTACTTCCCTTGTAAGCATTCTACTTGCTTGATGCAATTTTTTAATAAAAAACTGGTTTTTTAATATACGGTAATTTAATGTTCTTTTTTGAAAATTACGGTCATATTTTACGTTAAATCTTCCGATTTATCTTTTCTCATAAAATTTCTGGCCAGATTATACACTTTTTACATGTATATTTATATCAAAAAGTCTTTGGCCTCCACCACCTCAATGCAAATCGGGTTTTGGTCCGCGCCGCTGACATTGGCACTTGTCTGTGCCAGCAGTCGGAAGGGCAATTGGCGGCAAATGTCGCGTGCAACCAGACCCTGGGGGATGCGGAAGCCGACGGAACCGATACCGGGGTTGAAGTCGGAGGGGAGCTCGGGGGAACGCTGGAAGAGCAGGGTGACCGGGCCGGGGTAGAGCGTCTTCAAAAGCTGATCAGGCACAGTTTGGGAACAGTATCTGATGAGGGAAAAGGGTGAAAATGGGAATAGAAAAGTGGAAAGAGGACAAAAGTATGTTGAAGATTGTACTTTTTGATCTGTTCCGGTTGGTCGACGAGCAATCCTAAATCCGACCCGATCAATCATCCACTTCTGCCTCTGAATAGCCCACCCAATGGCTTTCTGTCGGGCCTTTGCTTGATCCGGTACAGTTTGTCCGAAAACTCCGCCAGAGTGACCAACCCATACAGTGTGTCCGTGGGGATGGCCACCACCTGGCCATTGAGCAGATAGTCAACGGCCTCGTCGATGCACATGTACCATTGGGACCGATCTGCGGGAAAAGGATGGTGTTGACCATTAACCGATGGGTTAAAAATCAGAAAATTCCGTTTTTAAACGCGATTTAAAAATTAATTGTATCAAATCAAAATAAAATCCATTGGTTCCAATGACCACCATAATGAATTGATCCAGTTCCCGACACTCACTGTCCGGCAGTAGTCTTCGGATGTTGCTGCCGGGCATCGCCTTTCTCTTCAGTCGGTTCTGCAATGAATGGTTTTTTTCGTTCAAGTTCCTGTACAGTCGGGACACTCGCCGGATCAGTGGGATCATCAATTGCTGATCAGAGATTACTTTGTAGCCTTTTGACCATAAAGTGTGTGTGGAAATTTTTCTATTAAAAAACATTTTGTGATATAAAGATCTACAATGAAAAATTATTCGGCTGGGAACCAATACAAAAATATTATTTTTATAGTACGAAGTTTAATAATTTTTTATATTATTAAGAGGCTGAAAAAATTAATAATTTTTGTGTGTTTCGGCGAATAAATTAATGTTTCGGGCCGGTCTTATTTGAATTAAGGCAACGATCGTATAATAGGATAGGGAAAAGGGTCTGTTGACACATTGAGGCTGGAGTTGTCAGTTTCATCTTCGAATTAAATCATCGCCCGATTAGCTGCACATAGTTGGCCGGAAACAGTCCGTAATGGCCTTTGCATATGCCGCGCCACCATCCCGCATCAATCTGATCAGATAAGACGAAAGGTGTATAGACGTGAAAACTCAGAGGAGTTGGATTGGAATCGTTTAAAAAATATATTAAAATTGAAAATTTAAATTTTAAAATTAAAACAAAAAAAAAACTCAAGTTTTGGAATTACCTGGCTTTTAATGCGTTAATCTTATAAATGGAAAAATAACTCTATAAATACCAATTTTATTTGTGCCAAATAATCGGCTTACCTGTTCAATGTCAGTGATCACATCGTTCACCTCGAACCCGATCTCGTCGTCGTCCTGTCTTTCGTACTCAAACAGCGCTATCGCGGTCAACCCGGTCCCGGCGGATGGCGGAATGGCCGCACTGGGTGCCGGATCCGCGGGCGGATTTTGCTCCACCGAAAAGCATTGCTGCTGCGCCGCGTCCATGTCGGGCGGCAATTCGTATTGGTGTGAGTCGATGGGCTTAAGGAATTTAATCGGATTAATGAACATCTTCAACTGTGAACTAAAACTGGATATTAACAAAAAAAAGGAAGAAAATATTTTTGATTGAAAAAATAATATACAAAAAAGAAAAAAAATCATTTTAAAAGCTGAAGTTGGAAAATACTTGTTGTTGTTCTGCCCAGTTTGGTGCCGGTTGGGTTTCCTGCTTTTGCTGTTGTTGTACCAGTTGCGGTTTCTCCTCCTCCTCCCACTCTTCGCTGCGCCTCTGTTCCTCCTGCTCGTCAGCTGTGGATGATCTGCGTCTTAGTGCGGCCATCGCATGTGCGGCAATCATTTGCGGTGGCGGTCCTCCGACATCGGGCATAACCTCAAAAAATAAAAAATAATAATTTCAAAAAAAATTGCCAAAACACCTTTATGGGCGAGGGATGTGGTGGTTCTGCCTCCGTGGCTTGGTGATGCTCGTCCGATGGTGTCATATTCTGCTCGCCCACAGGTGAAGTCGGCAGTGCCGATGCCGCAGTTGCATATGGCAGTCGAACACCTTCAAAATTAATTCTTAAATTTATTCTGAAATTGTCCCCCTAGGTTGCTGGTTGGGTCACACCAATGGACGGGCGCGACCGGGGCTGTTGCGGCGGCGACTTTTGTTGTTGCTGCCGCTCTTCGTCAATTGTGTCTCTCTGCTCGCCCTCCCCCTGCTGTGCCCATTGTTGTTCCAATCGTTGCTGTCTTTGCTGTTCTTCTTCCGCTTGGCGTTGTCTCAACTCCTCGTCCTCGCGCTTCCGACGCTCGCGCTCTTCCCGAGCCCGATCCATATTCTTTGAAAATTGAAATGTTCAAATTGATTTTTTATCTATATATTAGAATGGTAAGCCAACTCACTTGAATCGCTATTATCTGGAGTTTTCATATCTGGGAGAGGCCTAATTTTTGCACTTTTGTATCCTAAACCAGGGGTGGGGAATCCAGGAAAACTATAGCCGAGGGGGGTTGTCTAATGAGAAAAAAAAGTTTTCGTATGAAAAATTGAAAATTTTTCGAAAATTTTCGGGACCCCAAAAGAAAAGTCAAAAATTTTTCATAAGAGTTGCTCTAATAATTCAATTAGCGACTGCCCTGATATGTAGGGCATCTTTTGGTATAAAAATTTTTTCAGGTCGTTTCTCAAAATTTTTCTGGAAAAATCCCAAGACTCAACCCGTTTTTCCGCACTCAACTTTGGGGGTAAGAAAACCAACCCTTGGGCTGAATAAAATTGTTAGGTCTATTTGTCAAAAAGATAGCCCTTAATGAGAGGAAGAAAACAAAAAAAAAGTTTGTGAAATTTCGTGAACCCGGAAAAAAGTTATGGCCTCGGCACTGAACGGTACACTAAGAAAACCAGGCCTATTAGAGTACCAAGGGGAAAACCCGTTGATTTTGAGCTGATTTCGGGTACTTATGGGTTTTCGGGGGTGCTGAATCCGATTCTGACGTCCATTTTGACTTACTGCGTCAACTGACGCAACTTTTTGACGCTGACGTCAAAAATTAATCAAGTACCCCAAAAATTCGTCTCTTTTCGGGGGGAAACCTCGCACCCTTCTAGGTAGCGAAGCTTTAGAACTGCGTAAGCAGTTTCATGTCATCTTATTCACGGTTGTACCTCGGGAGCTAGTTATCTATATATTAGAATGCTAAGGGGTTTCGTTTGATTTGTAAATATCGGGAGTTTTTGTATCCGGGCGAGGCTTAATTTTTACACATTTGTATCCTAAATCAGGGGTGGGGAATCCAGGAAAATTATAGCCGACAGGGGGTGTCATAGGTAGAAAAAAAGTTTTCGAATGAGAAATTGAAAATTTTTCGAAAATTTTCGGGACCCCAAACGAAAAGTTTTTTTCTATTGAAGGAATCGCTTAGATAATTCAAAGGCGATTGGCCCAATATGTGGGCTATCTTTTAGTGCAAAAAAAATTTTGGGTTGTTTTTCAAAGTTTTTCTGGAAAATTGACAAGACTCAACCCGTTTTTCCGCACTCAACTTTGGGGGTTGGAAAACCAACCCTTGAGCTGAATAAAATTGTTAGGTCTATTTGTCAAAAAGACAGCCCTTAATGAGAGGAAGAAAACAAAAAAAAGTTTGTGAAATTTCATGAACCCGGAAAAAAGTTATGGCCTCGGCACTCAACGGTACACTAAGAAAACCAGGCCTATTAGAGTACCGAGGCGAAAAACCCGTGTACCGAGAGGTTTTTTGAGCTGATTTCGGGTACTTATAGGTTTTCGAGGCTGCTGAATCCGATTCTGACGTCCATTTTGACTTACTGCGTCATCTGACGCAACTTTTTGACGCTGACGTCAAAAATTAATAAAGTACCCCAAAAATCCGGCTCTTTTCGGGCGGAAACCTCGCACCCATCTAGGTAGCGAAGCTTTAGAACTGCGTTAGCAGTTTCACAGCACCGCACAATTTTCTAAAATCTCGCACGCATCTAGTNGGGCGAGGCTTAATTTTTACACATTTGTATCCTAAATCAGGGGTGGGGAATCCAGGAAAATTATAGCCGACAGGGGGTGTCATAGGTAGAAAAAAAGTTTTCGAATGAGAAATTGAAAATTTTTCGAAAATTTTCGGGACCCCAAACGAAAAGTTTTTTTCTATTGAAGGAATCGCTTAGATAATTCAAAGGCGATTGGCCCAATATGTGGGCTATCTTTTAGTGCAAAAAAAATTTTGGGTTGTTTTTCAAAGTTTTTCTGGAAAATTGACAAGACTCAACCCGTTTTTCCGCACTCAACTTTGGGGGTTGGAAAACCAACCCTTGAGCTGAATAAAATTGTTAGGTCTATTTGTCAAAAAGACAGCCCTTAATGAGAGGAAGAAAACAAAAAAAAGTTTGTGAAATTTCATGAACCCGGAAAAAAGTTATGGCCTCGGCACTCAACGGTACACTAAGAAAACCAGGCCTATTAGAGTACCGAGGGGAAAAACCCGTGTACCGAGAGGTTTTTTGAGCTGATTTCGGGTACTTATAGGTTTTCGAGAGTGCTGAATCCGATTCTGACGTCCATTTTGAATTACTGCGTCATCTAACGCAACTTTTTGACGCTGACGTCAAAAATTAATCAAGTACCCCAAAAATTCGGCTCCTTTCGGGCGGAAACCTCGCACCCTTCTAGGTAGCGAAGCTTTAGAACTGCGTAAGCAGTTTCATGTCATCTTATTCATGGTTGTACCTCGGGTGCTAGTTAAAGAATTTTTATAATCATAATGCGAAATTATAATTTTTGCGAATGTTCAATACACACCTGTTGATCGCCCTGCATGGCCAACTGCTCGAATTTGTTGCGCAAACTGTTCGCCGCCCCTTTGGTCACTTGTGCGGCGTTGGCCCGCTCCTTTTCGCCCTGCGGTTGACCTTCCTGCTTCTCTTTGTCCCATCCGACCGCCGATTTGTCCACCCGATCCGATTGAACTCCAAATTGCCCTCCGAATCCCTTTTTATAATCTAAACGGGGCAAATTTTATTTAAAAAAACAATTTTTAACCTGTTTGGCTTTCATGTTTGGCCATTTTCTCGTGCTCTTCCCATCCCGCTGCCGATTTATCTACACGGTCGCTTTGAACGCCGAATTGTCCGCCGAAACCTTTTTTGTAATCTGAAAAAGAAGTTAGGTATATTCTCGAATAATTTTTAATTATGACCTGTCTGGCTTTCGTGTTTGGCAACTTTTTCATGATCTTCCCATCCGGTTGCAGATTTATCGACTCGATCAGATTGAACGCCAAATTGTCCGCCAAAACCCTTTTTGTAATCTTAAGGAAGCAGTTCTATAAATATTTCACAACAAAGTTTTTACCTGTCTGACTTTCGTGCTTGGCCACCTTCTCGTGCTCTTCCCATCCGGCGGCTGATTTGTCCTTCCGATCCGATTGAACACCAAATTGCCCACCAAAGCCCTTTTTATAATCTGAAAATGATAAAGAAAAAAAATAAATAATGTATCATTAAAATATAATTCACATAGAATTTAAATTACCTGTTTGGCTCTCGTGGGGTTTCACCTTTTCGTTGTCCTCCCAGCCAAGCGCAGTTTTGTCCTTGCGGTCCGACTGAATCCCGAATTCGCCTCCAAATCCCTTTTTATAATCTGAAATAATATGAAATTTAATTTTAATTTTCAAAACATTAACCTGTCTGGCTCTCATGCTTGGCCACCTTCTCGTGCTCATCCCATCCAGCAGCCGATTTATCCTTTCTGTCGGATTGAATGCCGAATTGGCCACCAAATCCCTGTTTGTAATCTGTACAAAGTGTTGGAATTTATTAAGATGTAATTTCCCTTTAAAAATAGAGTAAATAAAATAATTTTTAGTGGTTAATATCTAATCCACTGCAGAATCCCAATTTTTCCCCATTTCAAAAACAGGCTCGTATACAGTTTACCCCCCACAAATTCAAAATAGTCTATTTTGAATTTGTGGGGGGTAAACTGTATGAGCCCAAAAACATATAAAATACCAACAAATAATCAACCAAGCTCAAAAAACTGGACCCTGCTCCTAACAAATGCTACTTTTCTTGCATCTTTCTTCGGGATCCCACACCTTTCTGGCTCTCGTGCTTCTGCAGCTCCTCCCGGGTGTCCCAGCCCAGTGCCGACTTGTCCACTCTGTCCTTTTGCACTCCGAATTGGCCCCCAAATCCCTTCGAGTAATCCCTTTGGGATGCGTGCGGTTCCACCTTTCCCTTATAGTCAAAACCGGCGGCGCACTTCAAATCGGGCAAAGGACCATGTCAAAAAGTCAAATTTTTAGGGAAAACCTGATCAACTCGATCTGTCTGGACACCGAATTTACCGCCGTATCCCTCGCTGGGCTTCGACATATGTGACATCATCTTGTCCTTTAAAAATAAAAGAAAATTTTTGAATTTTAAATCATCAAAAATTAAAAGGTGAAAAAAATATGTATTTTCTGGATATTCCGTCTTAAAGAAATTAAATTGTAAAAGCTTATCACTTTTCAGTGATATTTTGGGTGTCCTGGAATAGGTTGGACTTCGGACCTTGACAATCTGGTCGCTCTTCAGCACATCGTCGCGCAACCTGTCCAACCTGATCGATTCCTGATGTCCCGAACCCACCACAGTCTTTGCGCCCCAACGACGTTCCTTCTCGCTCAGATTGTTCTGAAAATTCATAAATCAATTTAAAAAATGGCGATATACCAAAAAGTCCGGGTCCGTCTCCCAATCATCGTCTTCCAACACGGGTTTAGGGGGAGGTGGCGGCTTAGTCCCTAACGACATTTAGGCATCTGAAAAATCGGAAAATGCCAATTGTTGGCAAAAATGCAAACTAAAAAATTAAGATAGATTTGAATCACAATGTTTGAAATTCGCCAAAAAACAGACAACAGAGAGTGACAATGACTCAGCAGAATGATTTTAAACACGTATGCTCAAAAAAATGGTAGAATATCTTTATGAAGTACCATCACACGAGGAAAAAAGACAAAAACCAAACAACAAAAAGAGAATTTAGGAATCAGATCAACCACAGGAATAATAGAATAATTTAAAATAATTGACAAAATAAAAAGATAGAAAAATCGAAACCCAAAGGAAAACATGCGGATTATATTCAGGAAAAAATGATAACATGGCACGTGACGGAAAATGGACGATCTTTATTCGGCATACTTTTCATCCGTAAAAATAAATCATTCCCAATCATCGTGGGGCGGCGAAAGAGGGCAGATACTTGCCTGAAAAGGAATGGATTGTTGAAACATAATAATATTGTAATAATTTAGACAATTTGTATACTTCCTTCGCCACTTCATTCTGAACCGTTGGAGGATGCCCCAAATCCACAATAGGCGACTCTTCAACGATCACGGCAGCAACGTTATTAGGTGGCGATTGTTGTTGTGGTCGAGGCGAAATAGAGAGAAAGTCAAACGGAGGCACATTGGGCGGCATCGTAGGCAAAGGAGACAAAACTGGCGGAACTGATGGTGGCATTGGCGGAAACCCGGCATTGGTGAGCAGTTCCTGATCCGACACAGAAACTTGACCAGCAAAAGCCTCTTGTTTGACCGCCTTTTGAAGCCATTCCGGAACTGAAAGTCCACCATCTTGAAGACCCTGAAACTAGTGGTATAGTTAAGGGATGAGGTGGGAAAAAGGAATAATTTTGGAATTCGAATATGCCAAGCCAAATTTTTGTTAATAATTCCATGTGCAAATTCAGAAATTAAGTAAATTCCTTAAATTTCTTTCTTGGTCACCTCGACAAGCTTCCCGGCGATGCCCAAATCTTCCCGAGGCTCGAAAAATGAAGTGGCATAGCCTGTCGTTAGTCGCCCAGTACGACCAATGCGCTGCACATAGATGGTGTAGGCGAGATCGGGTGTCTGATTAGGCAGATCCATGTTGATCACCTAAAATTTTTAGATTAAAAATATGACAGTATACCGGTGGTATATTATAATAAAAAAAATATGAAATATAAGATAATGAATCTGGAAAAAGTCAACAAACGTGATCGAGCTTTTTTATGTCAAGACCACGGGCACACACATCAGTCGTAACAATCACTTGATGGATGCCCACTCGGAATTCGTTCAATGCTTTCTCGCGCAATTCCTGAGGACGATCCCTAAAAAAGTTTGAACTCTCTAGAGTTGAGATTCTTATTTTTCAAAATGATTAAAAAATACCCATTTATTGTAGTTGATCTTAGGTCGGATTGGTTCAAAAAGGCCGAAGTCAGATCCGCCTCGCGTTTCGTGTTGACAAACACCATGGTTTTACGAAGTTTCGGGTCCGGATCCCCACCTACAAAAAATTTTTTTTCAAATCAATTGCGAAAAATTCCAACTGTTTTTGCGTGCTTTCTCCAGCTCGAGCTGCAAAAGTCTAAGCAGTGTGTCTTTCTTGTTCTGTTTGCCCACAACCACAAAACATTGTTGAATTCGCGAGTTGGCTGCGACCAACTTTCGATTTGACACCATCATCGAGTCAGCTTTCATCCAGTCGTTGGCCCATTCTTGGACAATTGGCGGGAAAGTGGCGCTGAAGAGCAGTGTTTGGCGCTTCTCAATCTGATGCCGAAAATCCGATAACTGAATAAAAATCAAACACTTACACTGGGCCATCCAGTGATTTTCTCAAATTGACGCAATTTGATCATAAAATTGTCTTCCAGGAGCTCATCCGCTTCATCAAAGACAAGAACTTTCAACTTTTCGAATAAAAGCTTAAAATGATTAAAAATTACATGTATTAGCATTTAAGATCTAACTAATGTAAGTAAGGCATGAAATTTAGTTTTGACCCATCAAAGGAAAAAAGACTGAAAAGCAGATATTTTATGAATTAGAAAGTTATTCGTCATAAAGGCTTGATTAAAATTTTGGAGAAAATATTATTCAGTTTTTCCATCATCTTCCTTTCAAAAATTCGGATAATTTCTTTTTCGATTTTCATAAAGAAATAAAAAGAGCTTGAGATTAGAATTGGCAGAACTACTTACAAATTTATTATCGAAAAAATCATAAAGTCGCCCGGGGGTGCCAATGAGAATGTCGCACCCATCGACGGAAATTTCACGAATGTTAACATGACGAGTGAAACAGCCATAAGCTCGGGAAACGGACACATTGCAATCTAATCTTCGTAATGCCGATTAATCTAACCAGCAAGTCCAATTTACAAAAAGGACCTTTAGCCAATTTCTGGGTTTGTTCGTAGAGTTGGTTCGTCAGCTCCCGAGTTGGTTCCAGGATAAGGGCATAAGGATAGTCCCGTTTGGAAGAGAATTCGCCACTCTTCTTCTTTTTCATGATGTCGTCGATGATCGGCAGCAGAAATGTCGCACTTTTGCCACTTCCAGTTTCCGCTTGTCCTTTCACATCACAGCCTGAAAATTTTCCGATCTGGTTAAATTCTCCAAAAAAAATCCTTTGAATTAATTCGTCTCTTACCAGCTTGGATCAATGGAATGGCAAGTGATTGAATTTTGCGCGGGCGAATGTAGTTGGACCTTTCAATGTTTACCAACAGGCCGGGTTCGAACCCAAATTCAGACCAAGTTCTAGGTGATTTTATTTTGGTATTTCAACCAATATGTAAAGCAAATATACTCCTTTCCGTTGTAAAGGTGTGAGCCTGGTCCAGTTACCGCGACATCGTCGTCCTCATCCGTGATGATTTTGTATTTATCCTTGACGTGGTCATCCTCCTCCCAAATTTCTTCCACAGTGCGCTTCTTGGGCACGTGTGGCACCTCGTTATCTTTTCGCTGTCTCGGTTCCCTCGCTAAATTGGTCTTATTCCAATTTAAATTATTTGGTGTCTAAATCCTACGAATTTGTCCATCTGCTGGTCCTTGCTGTTCTCTTCCATGACGACGGTTATCACCTCCCTCTCCGTCGCCTCCATAGCGTCCGCGGCTACCAAACGTGCGCCCCGCCTCTCCAACAGAACCCATACCTTCAACACTTTGAGACCCAGTGACTGCACCAGACAGACCTAAAGGACATAGAATCCTTGTTTAATTGAATACAAAAAAATTACCACCACAACCGCGACCACGTCCTCCTCGAACACCGCCTCCGCGCCCACCTCTGTCGCCAACGTTAGCTCCAGCGATAGGGGCATCCCCAGAAGGATTCGTTGATTCGAAGCCATTGACAAATGCTTAAATAATTACTGATTAACTATCGACATTCAAAAAGAATCGTGCAATCTCACTCATTAAAATCCTCCGAACCCCAGTTGTAGTGTAATGAATTTGGCTTTGGACTCATAAATAGAGACCCAGACCCAGTCAAGTCAGGATTTGGTCTGGGGGGGGGGCAACCTTCTGTAAACTCAATTTTTCACTGTAAAGTAGGTGCCGGTGGTATGTTTTTTTGAATTTTTTGAAATTTCAAAATAAATCCTTTAAGAAAATTTGTCAAATTTTTGCAGCTTTTTGAGAAATTACACCGTATTTTATTTGGTGTACCGGCGGCCCCGGTAGGGCCAGAAAATATAATAGCATGACGGCCCTTTTTATTGCACCGGTTCTTCCTATGCGAAATGCGGCTATTTCTGATGGAATACCTCCTGCAACTGCACCACGGCCGCGTCCTCCCCGAAGGCCTCCTCCACGTCCACCCCTGCACATGCTGCTGGACGTTGTGTTAAGACCACCAGAAACATCACCGTTATTTGCAACTGTATTGTTGGTATTGGCTAACGATATTAACCCTAAAATGAAAAAATTCAAATTCGAACATTTACAACACCAAACACGAACCTCCCCTTCCGGTGCCCATGCCGCCTCGTCCGCCACCACCACGACTTCCACCGCGAAATGCTCCATTTGGGGGTCCCGATAGGGTCGTCGATTCGGATTGGTTGGTAGCATTTCCGCCAAAAGGAAATGAACTCGGGTCCGCCCCTCCTCCTCCGTTCAGTGTTCCTCCGCCGATTGTGGCCGATGATCCCCCGCGTCCTCTTCCTCGCCCTCCATTGAATGCCGGCAACGGTGGTGGTCCACTGTTCCCTCCGTCTCCTCCTGCTCCGTTGCTGCTGTTGACTGCATTGAGGGTAATCCGATTGGCGCCGGTGCCCGGTCCCAGGCCTCCACGACTTCCCCCTCTCCCACCAGGCCCGCCACCTCTGCCTAAAGCAATTTGTTGGATCGAAAATCAGGATAAAAGAAACCTCCACGTCCTGGTATCATTTGCTCACAAATGTTGAATGCCCGTTGAATAAAGAAAAATGAATTGGAATGGAAATTTATTATTTCGCTGATCGTTTTTGATTAAAATTGATACAATACATATACAATTATAGAAAATGCATTTAAGATACAATTTTTTAAATTCTTGACAAAATTACTAAAACCAGGGCTCCCAGATGTACTTTTTTAAAAGATACCAGGGGTGTACTCTTGTACTTTTTTTGGATTATAGTAAATTTTATGCAAAAAAATGACCAATTTTCTTAAGGAAAAAGACCAAATTTTCAAAATTTTCTCCGGCGGCCCCTGTCGGGACCGCCGGCATCCCATACAATAGATTTTCTTCAATAAAATAACTTAAAATGACCAATTTTCTTAAGAAACTGGTCCCATTTTTCAAATTTTTCTCCGGCGGCCCCTATCAGGACCGCCGCCGGCACTAGTTACAAAGTGGCCGATTTTGGGACTTTAACTTTTTTTGAGTCTCGGGACTCAAATTTTTATATTTTCATCACTTATTATTCAAAATTGTATCTTTCGCGTAATAATTTCACAAATGCATCGAATAAATGTTCTCCCCTGGCTTAATAGAACTTTATTTTTCCTATATTTTTCCACACAGTGCCAGCACAGATTACTGGCATAGAACATTTTTCCTATATTTTTCCAAGGTGCTGCTGCCAGTAGTAATACAATCTAAAATTTAAAGTTGAGTTATTTTTCACTTAATTAAAAGTTATTTGAGTCCCGAGACTCAAAAAAAGTTAAAGTCCCAAAATCGGCCACTTTGTAACGGGGTCAGCTCAATAGAACCCACACTCATTAGAACCCAGCTCACTAGAACCCAAAGCCAAAAATGTTCATTAGAACCCAAAGCTAAAAACCCTCACTAGAACCCAGCTCGTTAGAACCCAACTCATTAGAACCCAAAACCAAAAATGCTCATTAGAACCCAAAGCTAAAAATCCTCACTAGAACCCAGATTTTTAAAATCCGTAATTTTATTGTGATTTTTTCACGGGCCTTGGATTTTCAAAAAAATTTCAGATGCCTAGGGTTCTTCAAAATTTTCACAGGCCTCGGATTTTCCAAAAATTTTCACAGGCCTCGGATTTCCAAAAATTTTCAAGGCCTCGGATTTTCCAAAAATTTTCAAGGCCGCGGATTTTCCAAAAATCGTGATGCGTTCTACTGGTTTTTTACATGTGCTAATTCACGTACCAGTTTTTTCACGTGCTTTTAGTATGTGCCTACGTTATGCGTGTAATACTCGAGTACGGTACGTAACACTTGTACGTATTTTCAAAGTGTAGTACGTACACGAATTTTATGAAGTACGTGAAGTTGATGTTTTTTAACGTGTTTTTCTCTACGTAAACTCACGTACAGTATTTTTCACGTGTTTTTTAGGAAGTTCCGAGAAATATGAGAAGTGATGTCTATAAAAAATTTTGGGTTCTGATGAACATTTTCGGCTTTGGGTTCTAATGAGCATTTTTGGTTTTGGGTTCTAGTGAGCTGGGTTCTAATGAGCTGGGTTCTAGTGAGGGTTTTTGGCTTTGGGTTCTAATGAACATTTTTGGCTTTGGGTTCTAGTGAGCTGGGTTCTATTGAATTGTAGCCCTTTGTAACTAGTGCCCCGCCGCCACCCCAAAACGGCAAATTTTTAAAGGGGTGGTCCCTGTTAATTTTTTAGGGAAAATTTTTGAAAAAAAAAATTTGAAGAAAAATTGACCGATTTCCTTTAAAAATCGTCAAAATTTCTCCGGCGTCCCCGGCGGAGACCCCCTCTCCGAGGGCTGGGGGCGTATTCCCCCCCCCCCCTCCTCGAAAATTTTTCTACGCCACTAATTATTAACATAGCCACAAAATGCAGAGATAAATTTGTTGGAAAAACGAAGAATGTTTATAGAAGTAATTTATTTAATACCAAAGAGCGAATTTTTCATTTGCATTTTGTCCATACCCAAAAGGACCTCGAAGTCAGACCTGGTGCCGAACCCATTTGCCCGGGTTCATATCATCTGAAGAATGGCCTGTGGCCTCCATATTCTCCCGATCTGAACCCAATGGATTATTCCATCTGGGCCATTTTGGAGGCCAGGGCCTGTGCTATTCCTCACAAAAATTTGGAGTCGCTCATGCAGGCCCTTTTCCGCGAATGGGACAAAATTCCGGTCCAAGAATTGCGGCGCACTACCGAAAATTTTTCCACAAGACTTCGCCTATATATCCGAGCTAAGGGTGGGTATTTTGAATCCCAATGATTGTTATTGTATAAATACCCTTTTATTGCGCATCTTGACAATATCAGATTCAGGGTACTTGTGGAGTTTGTATACCCTTTTTACCCCCACCTATCCTAAAATCATCTACAAAACGACTTCCCTGTGTAATTTTTGATGCTAAATCCGTTTTTGACGTCAGTTTTGACTTATTGCGTCATTTGGCGTCAATTTTTGACAGATGTCAAAATTTTTCGTAAGATCATTTTTGACGTCAGCGTCAAAAAATGACGTCAGATGACGCAGTACGTCAAATTTGACGTCAGAATCGGATTTAGCGTCAAATACTTCCCTAGGTCAAAAATGGATTTATTGATTAAATTTATAGACACAAACCAAAAGGAAAAAGGGGGTAAAAACTCCACAAGTACCAGATTCAGATTGTAATTTGCTCAATTAATAAAAAATTATTAACAATTTTTGGCGCTAATTCGAAGGAGGTCTATTTTGGGACTCAAATTATTTTTGAGTCCCGGGACTCAAATTATTTATTCCCTGCGGTAATTTTTGACGCTGAATCCATATCTGACTCCATTTTTATCTAAAGCGTCATCCGGGCCGGTAGTAAATGAATCCTGGTAACACAACCTATGGTAGCAACCATTGGTTATTTGACCATAGGTTAAGCTACCAATGACCAATGGTTAGCGTAGTAAAAGAAGTTGGTAAGGTTACCAGCGTTTTTACCAGAGCTTCCTTTGAAAAAAGTAACCATTGGTAAGGAAAAAGTTACCAGAGCTTTCAAATTTCATCTTTATCCCAGGGTTTCCTCTCAAAAATTCACCAATTTTAAATCAATAAACAAGTTTTTATTGATGTTTATTTTTTCGCCGATTTTGGGGTGAATTTTCCATGAAATTAAAAAATTGTAAAAAATTTATTTCTTCATAAATCTCTATAAATTTAATATAAAAAGAAAGAAAATAAATTATTTTATGCTAAAATTAATTTTCAAAACATTTAAATTTTTTTTCTGATTTTTCCTGAATTTTTTATAAGCAAAATTGCCTCGTTACCAGGGCTTAAGCCATGGTTGCACTTCGTAAGGGAAGGCTATGGTAAAATAACCATTGGTTAGATTCATTTACTACCAGGTCAGATTTTAACCTATGGTCAGTGGTAACTTAACCTATGGTTCCCTGGTAAAAACGCTGGTAACTTCATTTACTAAGGAACCCTGGTAAAATGACCTATGGTAAGCGATTTTTACCAGTGACCAGGGTTCATTTACTACCGGCCCCGCAGGGTGTCGATCTCCAAACACCAAAAACCCGGCGCCGGCCATAAAAAACCCGGAAAAATCCCGGCAAATATTTTCAAAATCCCGGAAAAAACCCGGTCCTTTTCAAAAACCTTAAAAATATTCGGCAATATATAAAATAAATTTTATACTTCATATTTCTCTGCAGTGGAGACCTTTTTGAGCAAATCTGTGTTGGAAAGGAAGAGATCATAGGCCTGAGAACAATCAAAATCGGGATTCAATTTAATAGAGACCAGAGAATTGAGGAGTTTCAACTTCATACGGTTTCTTTCATCCGTTTTCACATTTTTGACTACCGAGAAGACAGATTCACAATAAGCATTGGAAGAAAAAATAGAAAGAAGCATACTGATTAATTTTTTGAGGTGAATAAAATTTGCGTGCAAAAATTGAAAACCGAGTCGAAAGGTAAAGTGTGTTAAGTACTTAAGTACACATGGAAATTTTAAAATTGATCATACGTGCTTAAAAATAGACCAAATGGCTGAAATAGCGGTAAATTTAAAAATATTATGAACCGATGCCTTTAAAATACAATTCTTAAGGTATTTTGACCCATTTTTATGGCAAAATTTTAATTTTTAGGAAAAAAGTCAAAATCCCGGAATTTCCCGGCATCGAAAGAAAACCCGGAAAAAACCGGGCATGGACCCCCTTTTCCCGGCAAATGCCGGGTTTTCCCGGCAAAATCGCCACCCTGGCTCATCCGGCGTCACTTTTTTGACGATGACGTCAAAAAAATTTTCTTCTAAAATTCTGAAGAAAAATGAAAATTCCGACCTCATAATAATCTTGTCAGCATCAAAAAAGATATCGGAGAAGGTTTCTCAAAAAAATTACACTGAAGAATGCACACAATTTAACGTTAACGCAAAAAAAAGGCTTATGGGCTCAATTGAAGCAAATTGCAAACGACTAAAGAATTCATGGAACAAGCATAACCTTGACTGATTCTTACATGATGGAAGCAATTTTTAGACAAAATGCCAGGGCTAGAGGAGAGTATTTGTTTGATGCATTTGTTACACTCATTGCCGCAAAGAATGTTCCAAAACCCATATGTTTAAAAAAATGATCTATATATTGAAACGAATGTCTTTTATCATTTGCTATTGAAAGTTCGTTTTTTTGTCAGCGATGATTCCACAAAGGACAGAGAAAAAGTGAAAATATAATGCAAAAAAGAGAGAACACCCACATAAATTCGCTTCAAGTTATAGATTTTTTTAAACGGGCTGATCGCTTTCCGATGGCAACGAGTGTAAATTGTTGCACGAAAATTACAATTTTGAATAAAAATTCCCATTTTTATATGAATAAATGAATTTGGGCACTGGGACTCAACCGAGACTCAAAAATAATTTGAGTCCCAAAATAGACCTCCTTCGAATTAGCGCCCAATTTTTTATGATTTTCTTTTTCTCTGTTCATTCATCCTTTCTGTAGAATTCTATAATAAGGAATTCGTTTCATATTCACGATGGTTCAAAGCTGGTTAATCAGTTCCCAATTTTCATTTTAACAGGACTTTCTTGTCACCCGCCGGTCGGTATGTCTGCTGTATGATATTTACTGTCGTTAGAATTAAATTGCATCGAAGATCGAATAAATTTTCTTACTATTTTTTTGTTGCCCGTACTTTTTAAGGGCAGAATTTTTATTTTTGTATGCTTTTTAACTTTTTTACTTTTTAAGGGCAAAAATTCGATGTATTTGTTAATTTTTGCGCGTAACTTACAATGTTGAGTCATAAATACTATAATGGTGAAAAATAAATGATTTTTACTTCCGAGACTCAATAAAAGTCCCGAGACTCAAAAAAGTTAGAGTCCCAAAAAGTGTCACTTTGCAACTAGTGCCAAATAATGGATCAGTCTTTTTTTACGGTACAAATCTATACAAATATTATTATTTTTTCTTGGAAACCGAGTTGCTTCTCCCGAATCCCTTGCAATTTTTATTTTTCAGTCCCAACATCCAATGGTATAAAAAGACGACGGAATTGCACTTTTGGCACCTTCACCTCACGCACTCTACTCAATCACAAGCCGTCTTCTGTCAAGTCAGCAGTTCATCTCCACCTCAAAGCCGCAGCAGCTCAACGCAACATGGGTGACAGCAGCTTCTACGCTCCGCCGAAGACGTACAAGGCGCCATCGGTTCGTTGTTTGCTTTCATTTGTGGACGGACCCAATCAATTCGTGTTGCAAATTTCAGGTCCAGAAGCCTCGTCGGGGCTCAGACGACTACGCCGAGGAGTACGAAGCCGGTGAGCAGCCTCAGCGACGTGCACCGTCCAGACCTGCGGCGCCGCCACGCCCCAAGCCCGGAGCCGGGGACCAGAGTGCCTACATGTGATGGACCGCAACGACCAGCGGAAGTGATGATGGGAGGGAGGCCGAGATGACAGGATCGGAGGACGGATTCACACTTCCGCAAGCCAGCCAGACCCGAACCACCAGATGTCCCCCAATGATGTGATGCTGGCACGGAACACCCACCCCAACTGTTGCGGATGGAATGATCATATTGTGTAGTGATCCTATGTATGCTTTGTATCTATCACGACTATATCAACCAATATCTTGTTGTAATCTATTGTATATTGTCGATTCTCGTGTGCCCATATACTATGATAAAATCCAAAAAAAGCATTTGTCAGTTGAGTTAAGTTCATTTTCAAGCCTAAATTAAATTCCAATTATTATTTTCACTTGGGAATTTATTTTTACTGTCCTTTTGTTATCCCATTCGAAAAGGTAACTGATGGTGAAATTGCCGTCTGAGCCAATGGTGAAATTGCCGTCTGAGCCAATGTCCAATTGAGCCAATTCCTTGGTGTCTAATTGTCGTCCAATTATCTTTTGTGACAAAAGTTGAAAGGCGTCGCTTTTTATTATAAACTTTAAATTTAAATTTTATACTGTATCCCCCTTTTTATGTTGTAGCTCAGGGTTAAAAAACTTTTGCATAAACCTCAGCCGGTTTTGGATTTCTTAATTCAATGAATCTTGAAATCAGATTTTCCCAATCCAGGTTCAATTTTCTAGTCCCTAAAAGTGGAGATGAACTCCGGGATTGTTAATGCATTTGGTCGCGTATCTTTGAATCTTCTACCATTTCTTCTGTTGTTAATCGCAATGGGTAAGTATTTTATGTTTGTTGCTTATCATATTGCATATTTCTTCGATTCAGTTTGTTTTTCCTCTGATCGAGGACTGATTGAGGCCAAAAGGCACGTGTTCAGACCGAAGGATTTATTCCCGGCGTCCATAAATTTAACAAAGAAAGTTGGAAAGTCGTGGAAGAAAAGTTCGATTTTAATTAATGAATGATTTTTTGAAATAATTTGGATTTGACATTTGTCTTTGAATAAATCTAAATTTCTTAATCATATATAATTATGTCACTTATAAGTTATAAATTAATTACGATTTTCATTTTACAATATCTTATCATATTAAAGTTTTCCTTCATAGATTCTATTATTCATTAATGTAAATACTAGGATTGAGCGAGATCGGGATCCCGGCTGATTTTCGGGATCGGGATTTGCCAGAGTCGATCCCGATCCCGATCCCGGATCCCGAATATCCCGAAAGTCAATCCCGATCCCGGATCCCGAAATCCCGAATTTTTTTCGGGATCGGGATTATCCCGAAATCCCGAATTTTTTTTCGGGATTTTTGGTAAAAGCTTCAAAATGCCGAAAATTTTAAATGAATTGATCAAAAATTCAATAAAAATTTGGATGTACTCAATCACTCTCATCAATTACATCAAGCATCTCTTCATTTACTGGTTCTGCTGAAGGGCCCATCAACAATTGTTCCAAATTTGCTTTAATNTCAGATTTTCCCAATCCAGGTTCAATTTTCTAGTCCCTAAAAGTGGAGATGAACTCCGGGATTGTTAATGCATTTGGTCGCGTATCTTTGAATCTTCTACCATTTCTTCTGTTGTTAATCGCAATGGGTAAGTATTTTATGTTTGTTGCTTATCATATTGCATATTTCTTCGATTCAGTTTGTTTTTCCTCTGATCGAGGACTGATTGAGGCCAAAAGGCACGTGTTCAGACCGAAGGATTTATTCCCGGCGTCCATAAATTTAACAAAGAAAGTTGGAAAGTCGTGGAAGAAAAGTTCGATTTTAATTAATGAATGATTTTTTGAAATTATTTGGATTTTGTCATGATTTTACCATTTATTTTTTTCAGAATTGACTCGCAGGTTGATCGATCGCGTTCGCAAGATCACAAAGTTGGAAAAATTACCACCGTTTCCGAACATTTCAAAGCTAAAACTGCGCCGAATTATTCAACAAGCGGACACGTCAAAGTCAAAATACGATCCGTGTCGTGTGGTGGAAAATATTTGCATGAACGGTGGAACTTGTCACAGTTTGGAGAATGCTGCGTTGGTTTTGTTGATTCTGATTTTTGCAATTGCTTTGACATGGATTCATTTCACAGATGGTTTTGCAATTGTCCGTCGACCCATTACGGAAAATCGTGTGAATTTCTTGCCGATCTAACACATTGTGCTGGTAACTTGTGCAGGAACAATGCATCTTGCTATAGGTGGAAGATGGATCTGCATCCTTCAACAACAAAAAGAAAAACATTTTTAGTGTAAAGACGCCCAGGACAGTGCCAAACATTAATTTGACACTTGAATCGGTGGAGAAGTGCAGGGAGGTTGCGCGTGGTGGTGAACAGCCAGGCTTCGATTGCAATTTCACGCTAACAGTCAACTATAAGTAAGGGAAAATGCAATCTAAGTTTAGGATTTTTTGCAGGTGTTGGTGCAAACTCAATTTCGAGGGAGATTTCTGCGAGTTTAGCGAAGGTGAACGTTGTTGCGCAGAGGAGCATTGCAATCACCACGGATTGATCCAGTCAGTAGTGAAGAGTACGAATCCACAGACTAAGAAAGATGCTTCGTTTAGCGATGTGTTCCATGCGAGCGATGATGAAGTTTGCGACTCGCAACAACATTGCAACTGCAGTTGTGAGCCGAACTACTTGGGGGAAAATATGAGTTTTTAACCCAATTGACCTCAACAATTCTCTCCGATCATCCAAATTTTAGTGTGAAAAGATCAGTTTGTGTCGTGATCTTGAGTGTCTCAATGGCGGCCAATGCACATATGACGAGTTCAATGACACTGCCAATTGTTCATGTCCAGTCGAATCCATTTTTATGCTTGAGGGAATCAAAATTAATGGTAATTCCATCAATTTTGAACCGATATTATTATTTTAATTTTAAGGCAATTATTGTGAGCAAATTGATTATTCTGATCCTGACGAAGTTTGCTCGCCATGTGAGGAGGACACGAGCTACAAGGGGTATTTGAACTGTCTGCGCAAAAATAAAATTGAAAAAATCAACGAAACCTTTGCGCATTATTGCGGGGACCGCAAATGTGAAGATGTGTTGGATCAGGCATTTTGTCTTAATGGCGGAGAATGCAGTGTGACCGTCGCAAATTGTAATCTTTTTACCTATTTTATACATTCGTTGCATATGATCTTCCGAAATTTATTCTCCGAATATTTTCCGTTAAACAATCTTCCGCCTACAATTTTTTTAATTTCACAGTTTCCCTCTTCCTTCAAAATCAAACCAATCATCTGCTGTTGATCCCAAAGTGTGAATGTGATTCTAAGCGCTTTGAAGGAGACTTCTGTGAGCACGCTGTGTTGGACGAATGTGACCGGAAGGATTTGGAAATGAATGAGGGGGCTGGGAAGCAGGAAAAGGACCAGCAGAAACTGATGAAAACAGTCGGGACGGAGCAATTCTTGAGGACACTGAAGAACGAACTTTTTGGGAGGGACCCATTGAAGTCGATGGAGGAAGACGAACGGCCTATTGTGGCACGGGCATTCGAGCAAGCATTGCGAGAAAAAAGTGCAAAATTTTAATTTTTTATGAAAGTTTTCAATTTTTTTAGGGATGCGAACATTTTGCGGACTTCATGGACTCTGTCGACCCTATAATGAGGAAGAAGGATTGATTTGCAAGTGATCGATTTTCTATGGAATTATTGATAGTGATAGAGATCCAAATTTGCGAATTTATTCAGATGTGATGCGGGCTACAAAGGCACCCGTTGTGAAGTGAAGGATCCGTGCTGGGAGTTCGAATGCCCCGAGCATTCGTTGTGTGTGGATCTTCCGGCGGAGGATGAGGAGGGAACCAACCTGACCAGTACCTGTGTGTGCAATACCAGCCAGGAAATAGACCCCGCAAGTACTGTAACAGATGAGGGAGGAGGAAAGGATTAACACTTTTCCCGCCGGGGATTTTCAGAACGATTTATCTGATCAAAATAAATTTATGAAAATATTTTAAATTTTTTTAGGCATGGGAAAAATGCCTTTTTTAATTTATCAATTTTTAGCGCATAAATGTATGAGTCAACACGCGAAGGAATACAAAAAATGTTATAGTAAAACGAATGCTGGAATCACACCAAATTGCAAGAATGATGGTGAGCGAAGGGTTATTTATAACTCCTTCTCTTGTTCCTTTTCATATAAATGGCCCGTTAACATTACTTTTCAGGACATTGTTATCCCTGCGCATTGGATGATAAGGCGGTGAAAGAAGCAGGCGTAAAACAGACAAGATTGGCCATTTGCAACGAGGAGGAAAAGAAACGGGGATACCGATGCATTTGCACGCCGGGCTTAGAGCCGCCGGATTGTCTGAACGCGAGTCGCCCCTGCGATTTCCACCGATGCCAGAACGGGGCCAGCTGTGTACCCGTGCCAGAGACGGACAATCTGTTGAATTACGAGTGAGTGACTCCAAAATTGGCATTAAATTCATTTTAATGAGTTTACGCTTGGATTTCATTTTGCTAATTAAAATTTAGTCATATACTTATATTTATTGCATTTATAATAATTATTTTTGCGAAGATGTAAATGTCGAATGGGATACAGTGGGCCCCTGTGCGAACACGTTGAGGACATGTGCATCCATGCCGGTGCTTTTTCTATAGGTCTAGTCCAACAATTTTCTCCGTTCAGGATCCGAATGCGGAAATGGGACTTGTGTCGCGGACAAGACATGGCGACGTGGCTTTCGTTGCGACTGTTTTTCCGGCTATTATGGATTCAATTGTGAACAACTCGAAAGGAAGGATTGGATTGCCTATTTCAATGTATGTAAAAGTAAATATAATCAATTGAACTGATGGGACTAACTATTTAGAAGGGAAAATGTTTTTTTATGAATTTTAAACACAATGATATCTAATATTGTTTATATTTTATCCATTCATTTTATCCTACAATATTCTAAATTCTTTGCAGAACAACTTCAATTGGACCTATCCTCTGGCCGTGCTATCTATCCTCACACCTATTGTGCTGGTGTTGATGGTACTGCGTGATAAGGGTGTGACCATTGTCGGCATGTTCAGAAGAATAAGAGGAAGAGGGAACGTGAAGGGCAACTACACGTTGTTAAGGGAGGAAAAAGGAGGGGTGGAAGAAGATGAAGTGGGGAGCAAGTCCAAGACGAATCAGGCCGAAATCTCCTCATCGACGCAAAAGAGTGAAACATCAGTTCCATAGGAAATTTCACTTTTTAATTTAATATTTATAATATCATAGCCCCTTCCGTTTTAATTTTTCTATACATATCACTAGGGGGCGGACTTTTAGGGAATTTCCCTAAGCAAAAATAGGGACCTATTAGGAAGCAAAAAAGGTCAAAATAGGGAAGGGAGAAAATAGGGAGCTATCTAACGAAAATAGGCAAAAATAGGGAAATTTTTTTCCCCAAAATATGACCTAAAAATTCAAAATTTTGTCTAAAAAACATATTAAGCCTTTTTATAATCAATTTAACTATTATCTTGAGATGTTTTTAAATAAAAATTGAAGATTCATAAAAAATAGAAAATAAAAAAATTTAAAAAAGTTTCGAAATTTTTCAAAAAAATTTGCGAAAAAATTTTAAAAATTTAAGATAAAAACTAAAAATTTTCCTAAAATTTTCGGAAAATCTAAAAATTTTTCAAAAAAAACTAAAAATTTTTCCAAAAAATCCAAAATTTTCGGTTTTTATTGCATTTTTATAACGAATTTCTTAAAAAATAAGCCAAAATAGGGAGAAAATAGGGAAAAAATGGCGAAATAGGGAAAAATTTAGCCGCGCTTATAGAAATAGGGAAAAAAATGTCCATCAAAATACATTTAAATATGTCTAAAAACGCGTTTTTGAGCGTTTCCCTACGATTCCCTGTCTTTAAAAAAATAGGGATTTCCCTTAAAGTCCGCCCCCTACATATCACAATCAGTTGAATTTTAATTTTTAATTTTTATTATTATTTTAATCCTCAAAAATGGTCCTCGATTATTCATTTGCACCAAATAATCAAGTTAATCCCGCCCTATTTTCTGTTTTATATAAACAGATCTTTATCCTTAATCCGGCCCCGTCACCTCCCTCACTCAATCCTGGCTTTTTTTCGACCATCTTCACAGATATTATCAGCGTCTCCGGCGGCCCCAATGCCTCAAGTACCATCCTTTCTCTCCCCTTCCTTCTCGCATTGGTGCCCTCCTTGCCCCGCCCCTTCTGGCCATCCATCTCTCCATTGGCGTAGTGACAACTGGACTACGGACAACTGGTCTATGGACAACTGGACTACGGACA
>LDKF01000626.1:11980-36945 GCA_001026735.1 Rotylenchulus reniformis | reverse complement strand
GGTCCTAGAGCAAAATACACCCCCTAACAACGGGATTCTGCGAAAGAAATGGCCCTAAAATTTTTTTACCAAGATGAGAATAAATCTGGTTAAATCCAGAAAGCAAAATAATCGAACATCGCGGCGCTAAAGAGGTAAAGGAAATAAAAATTTTATGAATATTTTTCATTTTCTAGGTCTCTGTATTATCCGCCGGAAGTGAAAAAAACGGACTTTGACAGCGGTGATTCCATTGAATTTTGATTTATTTTTTTGTTTTCCCTTATATAAAAATGCAAATTTTTAATAGAACACCCGGGTGTTCAATTGCAGGGGGGTGTTATATTTTTCAATACCTCTGCAGAGGGGCGGTCTATTTGAGGGGGGTGTTCAAATGCAGGGGGGCGTTCTAATACAGGTTTTACGGTAGTTAATCTTTGTAATTATTTATATGGGTAACTGATAACAACATGCATAATTTACTCCTTTTAAGAAAAAAACTTTTATTGTTGGGACGTATTACGGAAAATACAGAAATGCGTAAAATTGTAAATAAGGGGAAATTGAATTTATGTAAATACTTCTCGAGAATGAAAAGAATAAAAATTTCTTTCTTTATCAAATAAATTATCTACATCGCCCTAAACTGTATATCATCCCGATATTTTTAGCGCGGATTTTCCTTTAGTTTCGAATGGGTTCCTATAGAATCGGACTGTTACAATTCGGGAATCTCCCTTGTAAGTAAAAAAATTAATATGCCATTTTTTAGTGTCTCCGTTATTAATTCACTATATTTTTCTATAATTTGTTTTTATCTTTTTATTTTTTTGTTTTCAAAAATCTGAATCGATTCTTCAAACTTTTATTAAAACTTACAAATCGGATTAGCTGACAATGCCTCTCACCATTCTCGACATCGTCTTCCAAATGAGTTCAGTACGAGTTGGTCCAATGGCTGCCCAAGGACATTACAACCCCAAAGCGAAGTGTACGACTCAAGAATGCTTTTCGGAACATGCCATTGGGAGTGTACATCGAGAATTTAATCAAGAAATTCAATAATGAAGTAAGTTTTATCTCACAAAAGAATGAAGTGCAAATCTAATCAAAAAATGATTAAAATTGTTATAAAAATATTTCTCGAAGGGTAATTGTTTTAAAATACATAATCTTTTATAAAATATAAATTTTTCTTATTACATAACAAAATACAATGTATTTTTGATCTCCATATGGCAGTAAATGAATCATAAGAGAACGAGAGAGTTTTTGAGCATTTTTCTATTATGTATGTTATTTTTCAGATAAGTACATATTAATATTTATTACTCAACATAACTCATCTTTCTTTTTTTTTAAGATGTAGAATGGTTTACATTAGTCTATTTGGGAAAATAAAAACAATTTTCCCAGCAGGATCAACATTGGCGGATCAACTTTGGCTTGGTCTTCCGTGATATTGGCCTTGTCTTCGGTCTAATGGGAGCTGCCTGCTTGATCACTCTGTTTTTCTTCTTCACCCCTGGGGCTGCCATGCTACTATTTTTGTTCGAATTTCTTTTCCTTTGCGGATTCATCATTTTCTCTTTTCTGATACCAATCTTGGTGATTTATTGCTTCTTTCTGGTTCTGGTTTCTGGATTGATTTTGATAATTTTGCCACAATTTCTTGTCGCCGGAATCATCTGTTTTGGCATCACTCTTGCCGATCGCATGCTGAAGATTTTGAAATTTTCATTCTTTATTTTTACAATTCATTAGCGGATCTTTATGTTTTGTGCTCCTCGAAATTACGAATCGTATTTCTACGCTTTTGTCTTACATTTCTTATAAATTATTTCTTATAAAAATTTCTCCTGTAAAAAGCAAATAGCATCAATCTTCATTTTTGGAAATAATTTTATACCTACCCTGAACATCAATGGTATGGACTGATTATTGGACAGGCTGTACTTAAATCTATTTAATTTTTGTATTCTATATTCTATCATTAATTTTATTTCATTATGAACTTAAATTGAGCTGATAGTATGTGCATTAGTTATAGCAAGTACCATTTTTTGGTTTTTATTACTATGTAAATAAATATTATTTTATTATTGGAATTTTATTAATTGAACTTGTCATTTGTACATTAAAAAGAAAGTTTATGAAATTCAAGTTTTTAATCTGCAATTTCTAGGCTAAACATTGGTTTTAAAATTCTTGCTCGATTTGATGTTCCGTATATCGTTATCCTTTCCTCACTACCAGTGTTGTCTTGATCCATCAAAGTATGCTCCGATCCGTTTCTGATCTTGATTGATCAGATCTGATCCGATGCGCATATTTTGAAACTTTTTGCGCATAAAAATCCATTCCCTACGAAAAACAAATCAAATCCATTCCTCCTTTTTTTCTCGCTGGAAGATAAGGAAGAAAGGAAACGGCGTCGTTTTCTGCGTCACTGCAAGGCGAAAGATACTCACATCCTCATTGAAGTGAGTGAAGAGAAAGTGGAGAGACATGTAGATAGAGCATAGAGGGACGAAAGAGATCAATATAGATGAGCGAATAAATAGTATACGGTAATTGAGGAGAGAGTGAGTAAAAATGGGTGCACAAATAATGAGGTCTGCTGCCCTTTCCTTTCCTACAATTCATTTTTTCTGCACCATTGGGCGACAGCCACAACTAACCAAAGTTTTGCTGTTTATTTTATTTGCTATAGGACGTCCAAAGCGACATTGGTTTTTATAATATCATATAATCATCGAAACTTTTTAACCTAACCCAACTAGACTATAAGTGCATATTTTTCTTATTTTTTTATTTCTTAACAATGATTTGAACCTTTTAAACTAGCCTATTCCCAATTTTATGTAATAACAATTCGTTGCAATAATAATAATCAGCTCCAAAGCTCATCACTCATAATTTATTTTCTTTATAATGCTGATTGAGAGACTGATTAATAGCGAGTTGTTGTATGCTTAAAGATTCAATTTTTGTGCCCGTCAAAGGTCCATACAATTCGCCTAAAAATATTTTATGAGCCTTTCGGATCAGGGCTGGGCGAAACTCGAGAGTTACTCGAAACATGAAACTCGAACGAAACTCTGATGTTATTCGAAACACGAAATTCGAAACAAAAAAAGCTCGAAATTTCGCGAAACACGAAACTCGAAATTGTTGAAAAATTTTTCAAAAATTTTTTTCATATCACAAAATAACCTGTACATGATCCTGTAAAAAGGAGCAAGATAAAGCTATGTACAGATTAAATCCTATAATATAATAGGTTCCTGTCATGTAATTTTTTAAATCCTGTACCAGTTGCGTAGCCAGAAAAAAAATTTCAGGGGGAATGAGGGGAAGAGGTTCCCGGCGGCCCGATAGGGCCGCCGGCGAAATTTAAAAAAAAATTTTATCAAATTTTCTTAAGGAAATTTATCAACTTTTTGCCTTTGATAAAAAAATTTTCGAAAAATTTTTCAAAATTTTTTTTAACATTTTTCATTTTTTTGGATTTTTTTGAACACCGAATAATGAAAAATTTAAAAAATTACAACTGCGATTTTTTGAACAGGCTTGTGGAAATTCTTCAAGGCCTGTATACAAAGATTCTTGAGTCCAGTAATTCTTTAAGAGAACTTTTGTCATTGGGGATATTTCGTTTTTGTACTTGGGATGTCTTTTCCACTCCCATGCTAAACATGGGAATGGGAAAAGCGAAATAGTGTAGACGGCAGTTGGCTAGGACAAAATTCAGGAAAATCGTGTTGATAAAAAAATATTTAAATGAAGAGCCCATTCTTAGGGGTGCTTGCTGCCAGCCAATACCCCCATTCTTAGGGGTGCATTTTGCTCGAAATTTCGAGCAAATTCTCGAAACACGAAACTCGAAATTCGAAACAAAAAAAGCTCGAAATTTCGAGTAGTTGAAACACGAAACTCGAAATTCGAAACAAAAAAAGCTCGAAATTTCGAGTAGTCGAAACACAAAACTCGAAATTTCGCCCAGCCCTGTTTCGGATCTCATTTATCATAATTATGTTCATGTACCAATATAATGATCGATAATTGATTGGTTATATTTCATATTAAGAGTTAGACATTTTGGAAAACACGTACCAGTAGGCATGGGGTAGACGTATAACGTAGTCACGTAAAAAACTGGTACGTGTGTTAGCAGTGTCGTCAAAATAACCAGTACAACGCATCACTTACTTCAGGAATTCGTGTACGTACTATGGAACGTGGTCTAACTCTATTTCAAATACCATTTGCAAGAGCAATTGAATTCCCCTCATATTCCGCAAATAAATAATATTATTTTACCTAATTTTTAAAACTTAACTCCTCAAATACTATAAACTCCATGGATCCAGGCGATGTCCATGAAATGGATATCTCCCATAATCCCGAAATGAAACAGGTAGGACCGATGCCAATTTTTCGAATAAGGAAGTGAACTTAAACGATGTTAAGACAAATGATCAACCTTTGGTGTATGACGAACCGTGCATTCTTCATATCGATGCAGAAATCAGTAAAGCTGAAGAAGGTTGGTAAAAATTGGATTCCCGGATTTTAAAGCTGAAAGGTTCAGAAAAATAAGCTATATAAGATCCAAAACAACGCTAAATATCGAATGATTTTATAAAGAATTTTTTTTAAGAAAATCGAAAGTTTAAACTTTATAAACAAATCACTACCACATTGAGATAGTTTTTGAATTATGACTAGGGATAGGATAATTATGCAAATCCATTTTTTCCTGGTATAATAACGACTAAATAATCACGAAAAACGCTTTTTCCACTTGATTATAATTATAGATTCTTCTAAAATAACTTCTAATTGCAATATTTTTGCATGTTTTGCGATTTGGCATTTGAGTATATTATTTCGCGTATTTTAGAATTTTAGATTTTTTATGCAATTTTTTAAATTTTTGGCATTTCGTGTTTACTTTATAATTTTTCACCATTTCATGCCTATTTTGTGAAATTTTAGTCATTTCGTGTCTATCTTTTTAAATTTAGCATTTTCATGTCATTTCCTCAATGAATGTTTATTCGTCAGAATTACTGGGTTGCTTGTAAAAATAATTATTTTTACATTTTTTAAAATAAATTTAAAGTATATTTTATGAAGTTTGGTCAATTTAATGCATATTTGGTGCATATTTTGGCTTTTTGAGCATATTTTATATGCATATTTGCCAATTTATAACTATTCCAAGTCTAATTATGACCAAAAACCTTATAATGATAAATTTATATTTTTACGCTATAGCCTAATGTAAGAAACTTATGAAAATAGTCATTATTTCGAGAAAAATTGATCAAAAAATGTTAATTTTCAGAAATCGCCCAACTGCACGTTATAGATTCACCATCACTGTTGGAGTCAGACAGATCATCATTGACAAGAAGTGAATGGTTCGATATTTTACTGTTTAAAAACATTTTAAAATCGACTTAGTATCTGCATTTTTACACTACGTAACATCAAAAAAGTATCGTTGTACTTCAAATTATTTTTAAATCACCACAGTATAAAAAAATTAAAAGTTTCATTTTTTAAATTTTAAAAATAATATTTTTAGGGAGCAAATTACAGTGACAGATGGCGGTCCTTCGAACTCGGAGCAGGACTTTCTTCAGAGTTCTAACGACCAGAAACCGTATTTTTCTGGTTTATCTGGCTTGTCCGTAAAATCAATATAATAGTCATAATTCGAATAAACAATTAAGCTATCGAAAGGCTTGAATTAATTATTACTAACCGCATTAATTTAATTTGAATATAAAATTTTCCAAATATAAATTTTTGATAAAATTGCTATAATAGACTCTTAACTTGTAAAACAAAAGTAATATACTTAATTTATAATTAAAAAGTTTTTGGATCTAAATTTTTGATCAAAAAATTCCTGATTGGATCATTCTCAGAAGGAAAATTCAGGACCCGATATATCCAATGTCTTCTTTTTGATTTTTTAAGAAAAAAATCAACAATTTTTAAAAAACCATTTATCTTTAGCAATGATGACGATGCCGAATTCGTCTATATAAATTCAGGGAAACAAACCGAGGTGACCGAATTTCTAATTTTATTTCATAAATATAAGTTATAAATAATAAAACAACTCCTTGGCCAACTTGCTAATTTACAAAAAATATTTTTTAATTGGAATTGGAATAAGAATAAGAAAGGCAATTGAGGCGAATTACAAGTGCAAATTAGTTCAACTAATAATTGTGAATGGAAATTTTTTTACAAAATGAAAATCAAATTAAAATAATAGTGTTTAAGATTTATATACAAAGTTAATAATAAAGAAATATAATATTTAGTCTCTAAATTGGCAAAATGACGATGTTAAGCTCCCATTTGAGCAGTTCAAGTTGTCACAACTGAAAATGAGCCAGAAGATGGACGCTCTGGAGCAAAAAGTATTAAAAAAGAAATTTCTTTAAAATATTTTTAAAATCAATTAAAAAATAATTTTTAATTTATTGGACAAAAATTTATTCGATTAAGTGAATATGAAAAGAAATTCAAAACGCTTATACCTATATAGGGCACAATTGCAGGATGAAGACTATTTTCATCTTACCTATTATTATACTACAAGATTAATTAATTTTCTGTTTTTTTTATGGAAAGGATCCAATAAAGATTATTTTCAGATGATTTTTTCGGAACAATTCTTTTCAAAATTAGTGTTATCCCGCCACCCTCCAATTTTTTATTCATAAAACTTTTTAAAGGAATTTTGTTATTCAAAAATATTTTTAGATTTTCTTTTAAGTAATATTTTTATTTATTTTAATTAAGCAAACAATATTTTATTTATAGTTGGATCAAGAATATTTTGACGATATCCAACGGAAACAAACAAAACATATTATGAAATACATAGAGGCGAGTGAGGCTGAAAGGTAAAAATGTGTCTAAAATAGAAAATCATTTTTCATGAAAAATCAACTTTGCTAAAAATCGGATTCTCTCCTTTATAAGGATGCGTCAAGAGAATCGACACCAGGAGGAATTGCAAATGCTGGAAGAGAAATATCGACGCGAGATCCAAAAGATCAAGAAGAAGTTATGGTGTTGGATGTGCGAGAAGGAGGCAATCTCCTATTGTTGCTGGTGAGTGGGCAATTTTTTATCCATCTATTGCATTAATAATGTCTTAACAATCAAAACGATGAAATCTATTCTTGAGTTACTTAACTTTCCCGATCAGATCTGGCAAGTTAAATAATGAATCGAATTAATCCAATGGAGTTATGCATGTATTTTATTAATCTATAAATTATTTTTAAAATAGAAAAGATATTTTACCACCAAAACATTATACTAGAAATGATTTATTTTTATGAATTATACAATGTATTGTTCACAATATTTCCCCTTACTTTTCCTCTGCCAAAAATCTAAAAATAATTTATGATTTTTTCCTCACACAAAGGAATACTGCATATTGCACTGTTGGGTGTCAACAAGCGCATTGGCCTACGCAGTGAGTTTTTTTCGTAGATTTTTTTAAAATAAATCTTTCAAAAATTAGCCGTAATGCATGTCGACGGAAAAAGAAGCAGGCCCAATCGGCGGAAGGAGGGCAACAACAGAACAGCAACACGGGTGGACCAGCAATGGAACAGTGAATGAGCAGTGGACCGAATACTAAAATATATCTTCATTCGTATCTTTTCGATTCCAATTATTTTCTTTTTGCGCAAAAACGTTTAGAAAATTGAAAAAAACTTATTTCTTCTGAGACTGATAAAATCTCAATTTTTTGAATTTTTTAAAAATGTTAAATATTCAATAGGTATTTTTTATAAATTTTATACACGCCTTCTGATAGCATTTATTTATCGATGAAGACAGAAATTATTTATTGTGGTTTTATTTTGAATTCTAATGGGACGGAGGATGACGAATCCAATATTCCAAAGAACATGATCCAATCCTCGAGGAAAAGGAACAATTTAAAATGGAACGCATTGAAACCCACAACAGTGAAATTGCCGAACAAAATGATTTAGAACAAAATGTAAAAGATTATGTTAGTCACCATTCATTGAATTTTTGAAATCTTGGTTTCTCTATATATGAAAATTAATTTTTGATAAGACACCTGGTATTATTTTTCAATTTCCCTCCTGAAATAAGGAGAGTTCTATTTGGGGTGCTTCAAATGCTTCAAAAAGAGCTTCTATAAAGTTTTGACGGTATATGTATTAGTTGAAATATCCTTTATTTTGGGGAACACCAATAGAAAAGTAAAAATTATAAATAAAAAAATTAATTAAATTAGAACTTTCATTTGTCAAAAAAGTGGTTTAGATGGATCATTTATTTTTCAAAAAAAATGGCCAGAAGTGCAAAAATTTTAGTAGCTTTCATGATCTTCTGATGTTTTCAGCATTTTGTCAATGTGATAATTTTTCAAAAAAATGGTTTAATTAGCTTTTGAGAATTTTAAGATGATCTGTTTAAATGGATTTTCGAGTTAGAATGGTTTTATAATGACTATGACACATCTCCGCTTTGTTCTGCGTCACTTTACGTGGTTATATTCTTGCAGGTTCTGTGGCAGTTCCGTTTTCGACGTTACGACGTTGGATGAAAAATGGTACAACCTGAGTAGTGTTAGTGCGAGCCCACCGGCTGAAAAATTCCTTGTAGGCATTCCGATACAAGGTGCTGAAAATAAATGTTTTGCCGACATTTGCAGCTCCGACACATGCTGTCATTTCGCGATAACTCACTTAGTTAGTTCAATTGAAAGTTATAAAAAATGTGGTTGTTGTCAAAAAATAGAGAAAAAAAATTAGCAACGAAATAAGCCAAAGCCACTCAAGTAATCCAATGTGAAATATTATAGTCAACATACTCTGAATTTGGCCAAAATTTTTATTCTGGGCATAATTTTTCACTGTCATCCAATTCGAGCATGCTTAGGGTTCATTTTTAGCCAATTTTTTGCCCTGCTTTTTGAAGTCAATTCACTTCTCTAGGTTTGGATTTGTGCTGAGTCGTTTCCCACAAAATTCCAAAAAGGGCGTTTCAATAATGTATCAAAAAGAATTTACTTTGGTCAATAGATCGAATAAAAAAGTTTTATAAGACCAGTAATTTTTTGATATCATTTTTGAAACACCCTTTTAGATAAATAACACCGTTTGGATTGAACCGAGTTATAGCGAGAGCCGCAAATGTCGTAAAACCACTGAGGGTGAAAATAGCAAATATCATATTATATTTTTAAATTTACGACTTGCTTATTTTTAGATTTATAATATTATTAAATAAGGGTTGTATTTGGGCGATATGAATTCGGTCTTTTATAAACATTTGGTCATTTTGATATCAATTTTAAAATTAAAAATAGCTTTTATAATCTTAATTTTTTTTGCTAAATACCATATAATGAATTTCTTTTCTTTTTTTTATTTTTCGAAAAATAACTTCAAGTCAATTTTTTTTTTGTAAATTATGTTTTGATGGATTTAATCCAAAAGCGTAAATTTGAAGCATCAAAAAATTTATCCAGCTTCTTATATGCAATTATCCAATACCTGCTGAAGTAGAGAATCGGGCAGCGCCCGTTGATGCCACAATACCAACCCAGTGGGTGGTAAGGTATACGAGAAAATTGACGATGTTGTTGAATGAGACAGGGACAGTTGATGATGACGTCGATGGTTTGAGGTTGTACATCCACAACAATGCAGAATAGTAGGAATACTTGATCTGATTGTTGAACATGAACATCAGCCAACCGAATAGCACAACCAGAGAGAGGATGAAAATAGCACGCAATACGCACCGAATGGACTCGCCGGAGGTATCTAATAAAAAATTAATTTTATTGATTTATTTGGTTTACTGGTTTAATTTATTCCGATCCGATCTTTTTTTAGGTTTTTTTTTTCTTTTTTAGCAGTCCTATATTTTTGGAGGACATTTGATTAATATAGAAATCGATTTAGAAATTTGAAGAATTTTTTTTTCAAAAACAAAAAATATTCTTTAAATTATCAAATACCTTAATAAATATAATAATTTCAAATAAATTCTCAACATCCCCTATAACTACCATATTTTCCCTTTTATTTATGTAATATTTTGGTACTTATTTAGTAACGGTGGATTTGGTTCTGAAGGAATAATAAGTATAAGTATCGCTTTTTTAGTCCATATCCTATGTTTTGAAAAAAAGTAAAATGTTTTTCGTCAAGTGTTGATTATTTGTCAATTTTTCTTCCCGATTCCCGACGCAAACAATTTGGTGATCGTGCTGGCACCACGTTTCATTGTTTTACCCATGTGAACATTAATTTTGTTGTTTTTTCACTGTTTTCTATGCATAATATTTAATTTTTGGGAAAAAATTTTGGTCAAAATTTTTCGACGTCAAAAAGTTGCGTCAGATGACGCACGACGTTAAAATAGACGTCAGAATCGGATTCTGCGTCAAAAACTGACCCTGATAATTGATTTATTTTAATGTTATTTTAGAACTAGTTCGTTTTCAATAAATTTCATTTTAATCAGATTTTTTCATTATAAATTTTCAAATTAAAAAGCTTTTATTTTTTGTATAATTTGCAATTTTAGTGCGTAAAAACATTCTTAACTGCAAATACCATATTTTATCTAATAGAAGCCCCGGGCTTCTTTTTTTAACCCCCTCTTAGAGGGTATACATAATTTCGCTTTAACATAGTTTTTTTAACTGGTTGAAAGATTCCTTATGGCAAAACCTGTATCTAGATTAAAATATTCATATCGAACAAATCCAATCACTCTATAATTACTAGTATGTCTAGACATAAGATATACTATCCATCCAATTTTTTATTTTATTTTTATATATTAAAATTTTATTTTTATTTTATTTTTATATATACATCCAATTTTTTATATTAAAAGTTTAAATTATAGCTCCAAAATCATGGGGATCCATACAACTCGACCATTAGAATTCTAATAAGCGTGATAACTCGGTTTGGACTATGAACATAATGTCAAATGATAGAGTATATTTAGCTACAAAATGAGCCTATTCTCATCTGAGTTGGCCAAAAAAAGTTACAAATCATTACTCATATTGATCTATATTTTGGAGACACTAAATCTGTAATCTGGTTCATTTTCTTTTAAAAAAATTTTTTGCACCGTAAAAGAGTTTTGGGTTATCTTTTTATGCAGTTTTTGTATTCATCAGTGTTGGGAAAAGCTCCGGCTCCAGCTCCGCTCCGGCTCCGGAGCCGGAGCGGAGCCAAAATTTCGGAAAGGCCGGAGCCGGAGCTGGAGCCGGAGCCAAAATTTTTGAGAGCTCGGAGCCGGAGCTGGAGCCGGAGCCGTGAAAAATTTCGAAAGCTCCGGCTCCGGGCTCCGGAGCCGGAGCCGTAAATTTGAAGGGAAAATGAGTGGTAGGTGACATTTTTGGGTGAGGGTAGAGGGAGAAATCGCACACTATTTTTTTCCTCTGCGTTATTTTGGCGCCTGCTGCCATCAGGGATGGCAGCAGGCGCCAAAATAATGCTCTGCATAGTCTCTCTTTGTCCACTAGACATGCGAAAGAAAGCAGAGGGAATACAGACGAGCAGAGAAAAAAGAAATAGTGTTTATTTTCACGCATTTCTCTGCTCATAATAAATGCATCCCATCGATTTTTTTGCTCAAAAAAATTTGGAAGCATTCGAGTTACCAAACTAGGGCCGGAGCTTTTCCGGAGCCCGGAGCCGGAGCCGAGCTAACATTTTTGGGACCCCGGAGCCGGAGCTGGAGCCGGAGCCAAAATTTTTCGGAGCCCGGAGCCGGAGCTGGAGCCGGAGCAAAAATTTTTCAGGGGTTGGAGCCGGAGCCGGAGCCGAATTTTCTCTACTATTCATATCTATTTGTAATAGTTCAGACATAGATCATATAAAACTATTCATATCTATTTGTAATAGTTCAGACATAGATCATATAAAAAATAGAAGAGGACATTTTGTTCTAGAAATAAAAAAAGATCACGAAGATGATGATCAAAAATAAAAGATATGTTTTATTTTTAACTAACTATATGAATAGGCCTCGGAATTTACAAGTTAGTTTACACCCTAAGTATTTCGACATAAGTATAATAATACGATATAATCTTGGTCTTGATGTTTTATTTTAGGTACATTAGGGGAAAAGCGTAACTACTCTATTATTATTTTGCCCTCAGTAATCCTAAAAAATTACCAGTTTCTGTCGCCATGACGGAATGCCAACCCATCCAGCAATTTTTTTTCTTTTTTTGGGGTCCAAAAAAGGGGAATCAACCTAACTAATTAAAATGGATTTTTCCAATCCTCCTTATGCCTCTCGAAAAAATCCCAAATTGGTCCAAAGAACGATTAATTAGCTGACCTTCTTCTTCCGTTGTTCTTCCTCTTCTTTCCGCTTCTTCTCTTCTTCCTGATGAGTTTTTAGCCATTTTCCTTCTACTGCTCCTCAAATTTCCGGATCATTTTCTCGATCATCCGTTCCTTTTCTTCAAAGTTCCGCTTCAATTCCTCCTCCTCCTTCCGCTTCTTCCTTTCCTCTCCCCTGCTTTCCATAGCTCGACTAACTCTAAAAAGTGAAAAAATTATACTCATGTTCATGAAAAATCTTACAGTTAAACTTCCAAGAAATAATCGCTCAGAAATATATAATAAAATAAAAAATTGGATGGATAGTATATCTTATGTCTAGACATACTAGTAATTATAGAGTGATTGGATTTGTTCGATATGAATATTTTAATCTAGATACAGGTTTTGCCATAAGGAATCTTTCAACCAGTTAAAAAACTATGTTAAAGCGAAATTATGTTAAATGACGATTTCTCTTTTTCTCTGCTTGTTCTCTCATTTTTAAATAATCTTTTTCTATTTCTATTTTTTCTTTGGCATTTAAAGACGGATAAAGACACTACACCCAAAATCAGACATGTAAAGAGAGATAGAGCGACAACGTCCAAACTCAAATATTTCGCTTCAAATGATAGATTATTTGAAATCTACTGTACTTTGAAATATTTTTATGGCATTGAATGCAAATAAAAAGAAAATTTGAAGATCCTTTTAGTCAAATTTTCATCTAATTATACATATAATAAGATTTTAAAAACTTTTTGGTCTAATAATCAAGAAATTTTTTAAATTATTATCAATAAAATCGACCCTAAAAAGTTGGCCAAAATTATACTGCGTTTAAAGGGTATGAAAACTTGAATAATGAAATCAAAATATTTAAATCACACTCCAGCTTCCTATTGATGCAAAGTTCTTAATTTTTATCATATCTATGATTGTGATTTTCTAAAAAATAGATTCAAAATAATAGATTCAATTTTAAAGAATAATCAATTTTTGATTATTCATTTTGATTTTTGATTTCATCACATGGATTTACTGGTGCTAGGACATTAAAAAATAGTGTATAATGGGGCGTCAAAAAAGTGCCAAATGCATAATTTTGGCCGGAAACTTTTTTAATGACTAGCTAGACCAAAAATATAAAAGCCATTGTGCACAATTTTATGCTCTATTTTCTTGTATTTTTTTTCGAAATTCGAATAAAAAAATCGAAATATCGCCTATTTCGGGAAAAGTTCGAAATTTTATTTTAATTTGCAAAATTTAAAATATTAGAATATAAAGCACAAAATTCTGCATAATGGCTTTTTATACTTTCAGACTTAACTTTTCGGCCAAAATTTTGCATTTGGCACTTTTTTAACGCTCTAACACCGGATTTACTCACGTTTTGCGACAAAATTCACGGGTAACAGCTTCATCGGAAATATGCAAAGCTTCTGGCAGAGTGTACACCTGATGGAGCTGCCTTTGCCGACGACGCGCCGCAACTCCTCCAGGCACCGCGTGCAGTTGGTGTGCCCGCAGGGCAACATGCGCGGGCCCCCGAACAGGTCCAGGCAAATAGAGCAAGTCAAGGAAGCGATCAAGTCCACATCGGAAACAAAGGAAGAAGAAGAAGTTATTTGTTGGGTTGAATTTGGATTGAATTGTAAAAAAATTAATAAGAATAAAAGTAACAAAATTAATATAGCTAAAATAATGCATTATTTAGATTTTCCTGGATGTTGAAAAATTAATGAAATAAATTAGACTTTTCATATAATCAATGGATTTGATTCTAAACAACCAAAATTTGATACTAAATTTATGAACATATAATTTAGTTTATCAACCACCCATAAAAAAATTTCCATTTTTTGATGAACATAATTAATATTGATAAGGATAATGCTGAAAAGATTTCCAACTTCAAATTTGTCCTATAATAGAATGATTTTTTATTGGAAAAATGATCCCTTATATGCAAAACAAATTATTTGCCTGAATTCAAAATCAGTCAAATGTATCAAAATTGTGATCACTGATCAGAATGTTGCTAATCCATAAATGCTGATTCTAAATGAGCAAAAATTTTGAATTCCAATTGATGTAATAAATGACATGCCATCCATCAACCATCACTTCAATTTTTATTTATCATATGCTATGTACATACCTAGTTAATCCGCCCACACATCATTACTAATCTTGTTATATGCATTATTTTCACATATCAATCATTATCAAGCATTATGCAAAAAATAGAAGTTTATCTTTATTCCACTTTAAATTTATGTGTAATGTTAATATATCTTTTTTCGAACCCATGGACTTTAATTACTATCATTGGCTAATTTTTTTTAATGACAGGATAAAAAAATCATCATAAGATAAACAAAAACTAATTCTAGTAAATCAAGCTTAAAGGCTAAGGGACAAAATATTGCTAGCATAAACTAATTTGGTTGGAATTGTTCCTTCGGTGTCCATTTATTGCAAAATCGTTTTATTACTCGATTCTTTTAAATTTTTATCTTTTACTAAAACCCTTAAATGAGAGGTTAAATTCTCAGTTTCCATATTTATTTCCCACCGCTCACTACAATTTTTCACAAGGAAATCATGTTTTATTGACTTCATACTTGTATTTTTATATTTTAAAAATTGTTTCTGGCTTGCATCTTCTGTAAATTTATAAAAAAATTACATGGAATTTCAAATAAAAGAAAAGGCTGAAAATTATATTATGGATTAGCATATTTTTGGTTTTTTATCAAGTATTTGAAAGATTTATTATATAATATTTAAAATTGAATCGAAAAAGTTATCCATGTTTATTAGTATTTAAGTATTTTTAATATTTATCATTTCAGTACCATTTTATAGCGGCTGCACCAGATCTAAGTTTATGATTTGTTTTTTTTAATAATAAATCTTACTCTCGCTACGGAAAAGGGACGATCTGAATCGAATGTCAAAATTTCCATGGCCAGGCTACACGGGGTCTTCCACCTCGTTTTTATATTACTTAGGGTGTTAACTAAATTCTGAGCCCTCTCCGATATGGCATATTAAAAAATTCATAACTTTTTTAATAACATATCAAATTTCATGATCTTTTTTAATTGTAGGACGAATTGTTCTTTTTAATTATTGTTGAAAAAATCATGTTAACGACTCTTAAAAAAAGTTATGATTTTTCGCGTAATCTCACCAATTTTGACATTTTAGCGCATTTTTACCCATGGCCTTAATTGAACCATTGGGTAAAGATTTTAAAAAGAATTCACAGGAAATAATTTCAGAAAATTCACACAAATTTTAGAAGATTCTGTCAAAAAGCCCCCAAAATTAGGTTATTTTATGGGTGTAAAAATGGAATCTCAACTGTGAGACCTTTTCTATATTCATTAGCAGAAGTGGTATTTTTTACATCTACAATTTTTGTGAAATTTTCCAACAAAAATTTTTATGAAAAATGACCAATTTAGCAAGGGATTATTTATCGAACCTCTGATTAAATCAGACGATGATTTCGGGCAGTGGCTAGTGTGGCGTGCCGACTTTTGCAGATCCGACATTTGCAGATAATTCGTCATCATTTATAACTAGGTTCAAACGAAAGTTACAGAAATGAATTCGGTGTCAAAAAATAGAGCATTAAATTAGCTATAAAATGAGCTTAATTGAGCTTGAATTGGAAAACTGTTAAAAAAGTTATGGCCTAAATATTGTGATTTTGGCCAAAAATATTATTTGGGCATAACTTTTTTTTTCACGAAGGATGAATTTGAATGGGCTTAGACTTATTTTGTAGCTAATTTTTTTGCTCTATTTTTTTAAATCAAACTCATTTCTGTAAGTTTAGTTTGAACCAAGTTATAATGTTATCTGCAAATATCGGGTCTGTAAAAGTTGTACCACGGCTAGTGGATAGACGAGTCTTTTTGTATGCTTCCCATGATGAAATTTGCTTATTGCATTTTTTATATCGCCCCGTACTTGATAAAATTATCTTCTTAATTGATTATATGGTATCTTATTACAATATGTTATAAATATGATGATATTTTATAACTTTTTAAAAAAATAAATTTTTTGGAATTTTCTGCACAAGTACCGCAAAATAAGCCGACTTAACCGGAGACGATATTATTTAGAACCATGTTCTGGACAAATTTATTAGCAAGAATTAAGCAATTCCTGAATGGTTTTATCCCATTTTCCTCACCAACAACAACGACAAGTTTGAGCAGTCCAACCATCTATCAGCTGCGTCTGCCCAATGAGTTGCTAAGCGAGCTGGTGGACTGGTTGCCGATGTCCTATTTTATTGGCAACAAAGTCATAAAAATGAGTCAAGCCATTCGTAACATCGCCATGGGCGTGTATTTGGACAGACAGCGTAACAAATTCGATATAGAGGTGAGTAAATTGGTGCTGATGAGTCGTTAAGGCTATCATTTTCATTTTTTTGATTTACCTCAAAAATATAAAAGACAATGTTTTGCATTCACTATATCTTTTTAATTTCTCGAACTTCCGATAAAAAACTAAAATTATCACAATTTTTTTTATTTTTTTGATGTTTTCGAAAAAATTCAAACTTTTTAGGGAGTTAAAAAACCATAAAGCCAAAAAACAGCACATAAAATTTTGCGTAATTTTATATTTTATACTTTCGTTCTATCAAACTAAAAATTTTGTGAAGGGTATGTATGGTTTATTGGGCTTTTTTAAACGACCCAGTACCGATTAAATTGTGTAAAAGGATAGTAAACAGTTAAGATCACAAATCACAGATCCTTAGATTTAGTTACGATTTCTAGTTTTTTTTTAAATAATAAACGTGCTATTAAATTATATAGCATAAGCTGAATAGCGGTAAAAGAAAATAGTTTTGGAAAACCCGTTAGATAATATTCTTAAAGGATACAGTTAGCCGCTTTTTTGATATAAATTGATCTTCTTTATGTTTTAAATTGGATTTATTGGTCTTTATGTCAATTAATTTATTTTTTGAAATTCAACAAAAAGTTCGAAAATTTTACTGGGATATTTCGAATTTTTGGCCGAAATATGAAAAATTGAAAAATCAGAAAATACTTGATAAAATTCTGCACAAATTTACTTTTTATACTTTCGTCCTAGCAAATCTTACAAAAAAGTTTTCGGCCAAAAAATTACATTTGGCATTTTTTAACGCCTATTTAGTACAATTTATTAACGTTCTGGCATCTGTAAATCAGCTATAAAAAGAGCCTAAGCCCATCCGAATCATCCTTTAAAAAGTTAAAGACAAAAATAACCCATCTAGTGGGCAAACTCCATAAATGCCGGCACGAGGGATTTTTGCCATTATTTAAATTGAGCCAGTTCGGACGGGCTCATTTTATAGTTAATAATTAGCTCTATCTTTTCACAAAACTCGTTTCTCTAGGTTTAGTTTGAATCAAATTATAAGTCAAAAGTGCTTTTCGTTTCAAAGTTCTCTTCCGACTTCAAAATGGATTTTAATTGATCTTACTCACTGCCTCGTTTTTTAATGATTTTTCTGATTATTAAGGTTATGTTGTTCTCTGCTCGTTGCAAATTGTACCATTATGACAAGGAGACAAAAAAGAATAAGAAGCGTTGTTTGGGAGAGATTATGGTTAGTCACAATTATCGGTATTAAAGCTGGAATCTATTTATCAAGCTCTATAAATTGCCAATAAGCAATATAAAAGAAAAATTAATAAAAAAATGTGAAAATTTAGCAAACTTAATTTTAATTTTAATACATACCAAATGTGTTCTGCTTTAAAACTTTTATATGTACTAAAATTCCAAATGTATTTTGATATCAGTTTAGATATGAAAAAAACATGCCATAACTAACGAAAACCTCATAAACATAATCTTTTTTTTCATTTTAGTTGCTGTTCAACCTGCTAAGCAAACGCTACCGCAGTGTTATGTATCATAAGCAGGTTAAAAAACTCTGTGCCAACTTGCCCATTTATCCTGAACTGAAACTCGTTCCTCGTCCACAAATGCCTACTGTATACACTTGGGCCTGTAAAGTATGTCTGATACTATTTGGACTTAATTCTTCAGAACGAAAATTTTTTGCAGGACTTTAGCGAGGATCTGATCGAGGGGACTAATGAAACTTTCAGTGCACGCTTCAAGGATGCGGTATCTAGAAGTGTACAAATTCCATTTTATTTTTTTTTCAATTTTAGGAAATAGCACTACAATTCTATATTGCGATGATGGAAGTGGTTGAACAATGTTCGACACCATAAATGACTAATTAAAGTATTGTGATTTGTTCAACTTTGATCATTGTCTTCAGTGAACTTTTTGTTGTGTTTAGCATCTATATACCAACCATGAAGGATCAGATTCGCAGTTTCCTTTTTAATTTCCTGCCTCACATAACATCTTTTTTTACTAGAATTACATCCTTTTATTAACTTCATATTTGCAACTTTTTTTAATTGTGTCAGGATTAAAAACTAAAATGCATCTTACGCTATTTATTAAAATAAATCTAATTCAAAAAATGGATTCCATTTATTTTTGAATTCAACATATCATGAATTTCCAGATTCCTCCGGATTTCCTTTAGGGAGAGCTCTTCCGAGATATGCTCTACTATCGCTGTCTTAAATCCTTTGGCAAAATTGGCTTCTTCAACGTTTTTTATCAGAAATGAAGATTTGACGGTGTTGTCTTTGGTTGATACGGAGATGGATCCCACGAATATATCCGGACATGGATTTGAAAAATCGTATCCGTGCACATGCCTATCCCTAATAGCTCTTACTTGATTAAATAAGTTTTTATTGAACTTCATTTTTCGGTACTAGGATGTTTCAGCAAAAAAAGTCGAAGTGGCATTTTTAATTAAAATATGCAAAATTCACTAATCCCTTCTAAATTTTTTTGACGCTTCTTAGAAAGCACACAAGGCAAAGTTATGCCTTTTGAGTTATGCAAGTTATGATTTTAAACTTTATATGTTGGTCGTTTTGTTTTTCGAATCTTCCCGGAAAAGTTCGATTTTATCCAACATATCGAAAAGAAAATTGGTCATTTTGAATAAATTTTTCATAATTCCAAAAATATGAATTTAAAATCCAGAAAATTCATTTTTAACTCCATGAAAATAATTTTCTTAAGAAAAAAGGTCTAAATTCTCAAAAATTTCTCCGGCGGCCCCTATCGGGACCGCCGCCACCCCCCCCCCGGTAGAATAATTTTTGCAAAAAGGCCGTAAATAAGGTCCGTGAATATTAAAAACAAAAAATTGCTCGCAAAGATGGTCTGTAGGGAACAATTATGATGCATAAAATTGATTATTTTTTAGAATTTTTGCATTATTAAAAAGTGTCCTTATTTTTGAGTATATTCCCCAGCGAAATCCTTATTTTTTGCTCTTTATGTCCTTATTTCTGAAAATTTTCGATACGACCTCTGGCCTAACATAGGCAAAGTTCTCATCATCATGTTTCCCCTTCGCCAACTCACTGATCGGAACATTTAGGGGTCGACAGCTTCCCCAGTTATCATTCACAATTCATTCCTTCAGATCAGAGGAATCAGGTGCATAATCGCCATATTATCTCTCCCAGACTCTCAGTTTTTGTCCCTCAAATTCCGTTCAATTTTATCTTCATTTTTTTCTGACTAGAGCTAATTAAAAGCCCTTATAAAATTAAATGACAACCTCAACTATATCTATCACAATTGGTCTCTGAAACATTGGTAAGAATAGATATTTCATGCTTTTTAATTACAGCTTTTTTCTTGTAGTTCATTCATTGTATGATTTATTAAAGGGGTTTCTTTATCCATTTTCTAATTTTATTTATATTTTTAACCTTTAATATTTAGTTTGTTTTTATCTTCGAATTTCTATATAATTATGGATTTCAAATCAAAGTCATTAATTTTAGGCCCAAATTTTCGCCTTTCTTCCGCCAAATCTCTCGCTTTGATTATTCTTTCGTTTAAACGAACACTTTCTTTCATTTCAAATAAAAATTCCATTTCCATCTTTTGGGTGGAAAAATAATGGATCAGTAATTTTAATAAATCACACCTTCTCTTTAGTATAAAAAATGGGGACAATTTTCTTAAGAAATGGTCCAATCCTAATTATTAGAGATAGTGAAATCGTGAGAGGGGGATGAAACATGAGAGAAAAAAACTTGGACTGGGAGGTTCTGAAAAACAGGAACCGTAACTTGGTTCCATGGAAACAGGAAGTTACGGACAGGTTTAATACAAGACATGAGAAAGCACATTTGGTTTCAGAATGAAATATTTTTAAAAATTGGGGCTTTGATAATTGGTACATAATAGAGACCGGACCGATCGATATTTCGAACGATATTTTTCGATATTTTTCGATATTTTCCCGTTCGATATTAATCGAAAAATATCGATCGAAACTTTTTTGGATTTTTCGATATTTTTCGATATCGATATTTTTCGATATTTTAACCGATATCGATCGATCGAAAAAATTGGAAAATCGAAAAAATCGATCGAATTTTTTCAAAAAAAAAATTGCGAAAAAATTTGAATAAAAAACTAAAAATTATCCCAAAATTTTGGGAAAAACTAAAAATTTTACAAAAAATTTTCGGAAAAACTAAAATTTTTTCCCAAAAAATCTAAAATTTTCGGTTTTTATNCCGAACAAGAATTGGCTATCAACAAATATGCACTCGACAACAAAAAGTTTGATTTGACTTTTGATGAACAGGAGTGCCAACTTCTGCGGGAAGTGGTCAAGCTTCTGGAACCAATGGAGGAGCTCACACTTTTTGCTTAAAGTTTAATTTTAAAAAATCCAGTTTTAAAGAAAAAATCGAAAAATATCGGTCGATTTTTTTCGATATTTTTCGAAATCGATATTTTTCGATTAAAATATCGATATCGATCGATCGAAACTTTTTTGGATTTTTCGATATTTTTCGATATCGATATTTTTCGATATTTTAATCGATATCGATCGATCGGTTCTCTTGTCCGGTCTCTAGTACATAACATGATTATCGGAGCACAAAGTGTGAAGCGTGGAATTGTAAAAAATTTAAAGAATTTATATAATTTTTAAATTTTTATTTAATTACATACATTTTTAATTTTTATACCAATTTTTAATATTTAGTCCGCAATTTTCCGTCCGCAAATTTCGCGCCGCAGTCCCGTAGTAGTACAGAACTAGAGAATGTCCAGTCGATTGTCGATGAGGAAGCGGAGATATGTAATGGATGGAAAATATGTACAGTCATCAAAATTTTATTGGTTAAAAATTCCAACCGAAATGATCATAGACGTTAATAATCACTTCCAAAAATATAATATACAAAAAATTTAATAAATTTTTTATCTAAAAACATTTTTACATATTTTTATTTACTTCAAAATCACCGACTTTGCAATTAGCGACAAAACTCTCGTCTTTTATTTTTGCTTTTTTCATTTCTATGCTTTTTTATTATTGTGTATTTTAGACCGGATAAGAGGGTCATTGGTCGGTATCAGTTACAAAAAGCGAAGAAAAACCAAACGATATGTTTAATTTAAATGTTTTAACAGTCAAGGTCAGATGTTTTGAAAATTGCATTCCTCTTCCCATTACCGTAATTTCTGGCATGATTCTATGAGTTGAGAATAGAGAAACAGAAAAGTGCAAACATGGAGGTCATTATCGTGTGGTTGTGGGTATTTATCGATTTTTCTTTCTGCCCTTTAAACAATAACATTTGTCCGGCGGCATTCACTATTACACCAATATCTGCACATACCAATCCGAATAAATTTTCATACATAGGCCAGAGATCGTATCTGTCCTTTTTTTTAAAGATTTGTCCTTTTTTGGAGGGGGGGTACCAATCTTTAAAAATTAAAATGTCTTTTTTTAAAGATTTGTCCTTTTTTCAGACCAAGAGTGTCCTTTTGTCCTTTATTTTTGGATTATGGAAAATTTTGTTCAAAAATGACCAGTTTTCTTAAGGGAAAAAGGGTAAATTTTCAAAATTTTTCTTCGGAGGCCTCTATCAGGACCGCCGGCACCCTTAGATAGAGGATTTTCTTCCAAAAAATGTCTTTAAAAAGTGAAAATTTTTAAAGAAAAAGAAATTCTTTGAAAGTCGAAAGTCAATGATTTTCTCGTTAAAACAACAAATTGCTTATGGAAATTGTTGGTGGAGAAAAATACCGTAATTCCTCTAATATAATGACAACCTCTATTAGAATGACAACCTCTATTATAATGACAATGGTTAGTGGGGATTGAAAAATATAATGACAACCTCTAATATAATGACAGCCTCTAATATAATGACAATCACTACCTATACTAGAAAATCTGAAAGATTGAAAAATAAACTTTTTGATAAAAAATGTTTCAATTTTTGAAACTATTTTAAAGCGAAATTCTGTCAATACTAATTTCTTTTCTGTTCTCTCTTTTTGCATTCTATTTTCTTTTGTTTTAGAATGTTTGTAACGAATTTAACTAAACTCCAATTTTTAGCAGAACGAACGATTAAATATTATTGACGTGAGTGAAGAATCGAAAAAAGATCATTTAACATCATCAGCCAAAAAAGATCCAACAAACATCATCAGCCAAAAATGATCCAACACATGAGCTGATCCTGATCTGATTCAAGGCCGATTCAGATCAGATAAGCATCAGCTCACGGATCAGATCATATAATTTGGCTGATTAGCTAACACTATGGAAAAACTTTTTCAAATAACTAATAGACAAAAATTATGCACAGAAGATCTACCTAATTTCTTGTCCTGAATGTTTTTAATTTTTTTGAAAAAAAAATTATTTAATTAATATAAAATCATGTCTCGGAAAAGGTGATTGAAAAATATAATGACAACCTCTTATATAATGACAACCTCTAATATAATGACACCTTTCGGTCGAGGTTGAAAAATATAATGACATGTCATTATATTAGAGGAATTACGGTATGATGCATAAAATTGGTTATCACTTTGATTTATTTCGTTTTTTAAAGTGTCCTTTATTTTGAGAATTTTCCCCAGTGAAATCCTTTATTTTTGTTCATGGTGTCCTTTTTTCTGAAAATTTTCGATACGATCTCTGACATAGGCATGGCTCTTGCTTCCATCAATTAATTGCACATATTTTCTTAGAAATTATTATTATGGATTATTTTTTGGAAGAAAGTTTTTTTCAAAATTTCAACAATTAGTTACCAAGCATCAAAGAATTATCACTATTTAGGAATATACGTTCGTCGAATAAAATTCTGATGGAAGGTGACATCACTGCTATTGCGAGCAACGATGCCATTAATAAAGGTTCATTTTGAAATAGCTATAAGCAGAATCGGTTTCAGCTCATTGAAAATCCTTCTAAATAATAAGGGGAGCCAAACTAGAGAGTTTCTTATTACTTATTTTTTATTATTTAATTTTAAATTAGCTAACTTACTAATTGGGTTTAAAAACAATTTATGAAAGCAAACTACCCCGTTTAACATACTAACTAGATAACATTATCCTTGAAATAAATCATCCTTGACATTTTTCCCCTATTTTTAAGATCATTTTGATTTTTATTCAGATTCTTCAGAATCTTCTCAGGGTCAGAAGAATTTTCTGAATTTGCCTGCTGAAATGATTAGCAAAATTTTGTTTTCAATCGATGATCACGATTCCTTCCAGAACATGGCCTTTGTCTCCAAACAAATGCATTTCATTGTTAAGCAGCATCTAACAAGGGAAGTATTTCAAGTGTGTGTGCTACTTCTGAACAAAACCTACACCATTCGATAGGCCATATATGGGTCTTGAATAAAAATAACATTCATTTTTGCAACGGTCCCCTTGGCCATGAGATATGGCCAAAACAAAATTTGATCTTTAAGTGCAATGCAGTTAGGTCAAAAACATCGCTTCTGTTTAAAGTGACTTGGTGGCACAGTGGTTGAACGCTAGTCTGGGAAGCCAATGATCGCGGGTTCGACTCCCGCAGTGAAGTTTTTTTTCTTTTGATTGTTTTTTGCCGTAGATTTAAAAAGAATTGCAAAATTTTTTTATTTTTTTAAATTTATTTTTTAAATGAGACTGATCTATGCTTAATAATTTAGGAATTTTAATTTAATAATTTAAGAACTTAATAATTTTAATTAAAGTTTTTAAATATTTATAATTTTAATTAAAGTTTTTAAATATGTTTATTTAAAAATTCAAAAATTTAAAAATTGTATTATAAATATAATATTTTATTTAATTTTTGCAATTCTTTTTAAATCTACGGCAAAAAACAATCAAAAGAAAAAATTTCACTGCGGGAGTCGAACCCGCGATCATTGGCTTCCCAGGCTAGCGCTCAACCACTGTGCCACCAAGCCACTTTAAACAGATGCGATGTTTTTGACCTAACCGCATTGCTCTTAAAGATCAAATTTTGTTTTGGCCATATCTCATGGCCAAGGGGACCGTTGCAAAAATGAATGTTATTTTTATTCAAGACCCATATATGGCCTATCGAATGGTGTAGGTTTTGTTCAGAAGTAGCACACACACTTGAAATACTTCCCTTGT
>LDKF01000625.1:43559-64090 GCA_001026735.1 Rotylenchulus reniformis | reverse complement strand
GTCAATTTTTATGGGATAATAGGTTAATACTTGAAAAGGTTATCCATATTATCTTATAGAGTTAGATAACGTACCGTAGTATGTGCACAACTTCATGACGCACGTTATATGTTCTAGTATTTTTTACTTTTTTAGCGACACGTACTTTTTTGAAATTAAGATTATTATAAAAATTGTCCTCAATTGAATTTTATGGATTTTCCAAAAAAACCAAAAAAGCTTTTATAAAATTCAAGGGTTTAAGTAGATAAATAAATTAATTAATTAGTCATGGAATTTATCTTTTTTAACGTGCAGCTTGCGTCATTTTTATGGAATTAAGGTTAAAAGTTGAAAATATTATCCACATTATCTCAGAGTCAGACCAGCAGCGTAGTAAGTACACGAACTACGTGAAATACGTTATATATTCTACCTTTTTCGCGACACGTGCTAAATCACGTACTTTTTGGTGATAGACATTTCTCTAAATGTCTAACTCTATTATATTATACTATTAGACACCTTGTTGTAATAAGCATCAGTATTTTAATAATAATTAATTTATTTTTAATGATATTATTTATATTAAGTTCCCTAATTAATTTTTATTAAGTTCTCAAAAATTAATTTATTTTTAATGATATTATTTATATTAAGTTCCCCAATTCAGTATTTTATTTATATTAATTTATTCTATTTTTAAAATATATTTTTCTAATGTTCGTTTTTTCCTGTTCCTTCTCCGGACGAGCCATGCTTGTTGATTGCTGAGCCTGAAGAAGAAGGGATGATAGGGAGGCATTTAATTAGTAAAAGGAATGGTCAATACTACGGATATTAATGAGATATTTCCAGTAAGCCTGATTAACGTATCACAAAAATGGGCGAGAATGGACCGATAAATGAATTTTCCATATATTACATACAATGTAATAATTCATCAATAAATTTAAAATAACAAATTATACAAAATTATGTCAACTGCATAATAGGAAACCTATAATGAAAAAATATTCTTATATAAGAGTAAACAAGATGTTTAAAAGAAAATTTAATCAATTAAGCAGCTTCTCTTTTTATGCTTCGGCAGCAAAAAACCATGCGACAACGCCATTTGATTAATTATGAAAAGATTTCTTTTAATAATTTTACATTACTAAATTATCTTAAGAAATTGAATAGAATATATATATTATATAGGGGAAAAGCTCTATATTTAATTAAATTTAAATAATTAAAATTTAAGCTCGCTGGAAAAGCGCTCTATTAATTAAATTTAAATAATTAAAATTTAAGCTCGATAAGTTTAAAACACTGTCAGCTAAACAAAATAAAATAAATAAATATAAAATTATATATTAAAGCATTTTTTCAAATATATTAATTTTTTGAACAATAAATATATTGTGAATATTATTTATTTTATATAATTTATCATATTTTTTTAATCGAAGTAAAATCGTGTTAAACGTTAAAATTTTGACTATTTTTTTGATTAGAAACCTTATCTTTTTTATAATAAATATATAGAAAGACAAAGTTGAATTTTTTTTAAACTGTTGAGCAACACCACTACCAGTCTGTTGACATGGGCCCTGTATATAAAAAATTATTATATGAATTTTTCTTTTTTATTGCACATTAATGAAAGATTTCACAAAATTCAAACAAAGATTTTAGTAGAACGCCAAAACCCCATAAAATTAGGGTGTTTTTAGGGGTCAAAATTGAAATTTAATCTTTGAGGATTTTTCAAAAGTATAAATCATTTTATTTCAATAGTATTAAGTCAAAAAAAGGTTATATATCTCAAAAATTTGATTCCCATGACTTGTTTTGTTCATTCAAAATCGATGTTGAAGACCTCCGTGAAAAATTTTACCTGATGTGTTGGGAAGTTTGAAATGGTCTTAAAGCACTTCTTATTGTCGAGCAAAACTTGATCCAATTTGACCATGTCAAAAATGACCTCAGGTTGTATTTGCCTTCTAATTCCTCTTAATCTTAAGCAAAAGGATTTGATTTTTTATCCAGAGAGGGACAACATATCATCGATCATAATAGCAGATATTTGAGGAATTTACTTTATTTAATTTGCTTTTTTAAAAAAATAATTTTATGAAATTGGCGAGGAGGGCTCAAAATTTATTACACATCCTAACTAATAATGCATTAATAAGAATATTACCAAGATCAAGTTTTTTGAACTAAAATTTTTAATAATCTTTATTACGGATCAGACTTCTGCTGTTCGCCAGTTAAAATAAAAAAATTGAAAAAAATCAAATATTAAAATTTAAAATTAATTTCATATTAATACCAGTTCAAAAGAAATAAAAAACTTATGAAAATTAATTAAAATTAATGGAGAATTTCATTTATGATTTTATAATTAAAATTAAGGAATAAATTTTCATCAATATATAGCAACTACATTAATGATTAATAAATAAATCAATAATTTAATTGTGTAAAATAACTTAGATAAATTAATTTCAAATTTTTTGATTCCTTCTTAAAACTTGAAAATAAACTTTATTTTTAATTTAAAATATTTGCTTTATTTTATTATTATTACTGTAAAAATTATATAAATAAATAATAATAGATGAGTAATACAATAATAAATAATAGGAATGAAATTATATTTAATAAATATAGTAAAAACTTGAATTGACCAATTCAAAAAATTAAAATTATAAATTTAAAGTAAAGATAAAATTAAATTTTTGAATATGTTTAAACAAAGAACTCTACCATTGCTGCATTAATTGACTACATTTATCATATAAAGATTGATTTCATGGATAATAATATCTAATAATAATTTTAAGATTCCTATCAAATTTGTATATATCACAATAATGAGCAATATTCAAAATAATAATTTAAGAGTTATTAATGCAAAGAGTAAGCTTCCGCATAACGGTATGTCTATTTTTTCAATAATTTTTTTAGGTTTGACCAATAAAAAGTTGAAAAATTAATTTACAGATGATAATTTTTAAATATTTTTAAATTTTAAAGATAATATTTTCAAGAATAAATCTTATTTTAGACACATTCAGAGATCAACAAGCAAAATATTAATAAATTTATAAATATATAATATAAATTCTAAATAATTAAAAAAAGTTAAAATTTACGAGAAAATAAAATAAAAAATCATTCAGATGGAGAAAAAATTTTAATAAAAAATCAATATCTATAATTTTTATCCCATTAATATCCAAAATTAATAATAAAAAGAGGAAAATAGGTAGAATTAAACACTATTTTAAATCATTTTTTTATATTTCCTAATTAGTTAATCCATGAGAATTTTATCCCAGATTAAATTTAATTTTAAAAAATCATTAAATTCAATGAAAGATGCTGAAATTATTATTTATGAAATGTGCGAACTTAATATATAAATTATAAAAAATATATTAGGGGCAGTGACTCTGGGATTACCATTTCCAATAGTACATTCATACCAACTTCATGATTTTTTTCATTGAAATTAAAATAATAAAGAGCTAATTATAAATATAATAAAAATTATTAATAACATATGAAAAAATAAAAAAATTATTAATATTATATTATTAACTAACTTTGTTAAATTAATTAAGCCATAATTTGATATTTAAAAAGTTTAACAAAAATTTCTTTATATTAATTATAATGAATATTTTTATATATTTTCATATAAAAAACCTAAAAGTAGAAAAATATCACTTAAAAAAATATGAATTTTTTTAAAAAATAATTTCGTTTTATTTATAAAAAATATTAATCGTTTAACAATATATTATATTTAAAAGACAATACTATCAAGCAAAAATAAATAAATTTATTCAAAAAAATATTCATTGTAAATTATTCCTGATAAATTATTTTTTAATATTAAAATTCAATAAAGAAATTTTTCATCGCGATGATATATTTGCAAAAAAGAGCATAGAAAATAATCAAGCGGTTTTTTGCATAATTTATAAAAACTAGGTAGCTAAGAGCATAACGCCTAATCTAAATCCGTAACGGCGTTGGAAGAAATATTATTCATATCAGAATTATATTTTAATAAAATTCTAGTAACAAAGTTTTATAATGCACTTGAAAATTTTATTTTTAATTTTAATAACTTTACAAAAGATTGAGTTGAAATTTGATAACCACAGTCGGTCTGCCGCTGCGTACAAAGTTGCACTTTCGGAGACCTAGCAGGCTATTCGGACTATTCGGAGACCTAGCAGGTGAATTGCGAATCTGACTCGGTGACCATGAGGGTGACCGAGAAGGACCTTGATCCCGGAACTTGACTCTCTGCGATTTGAACTTCGATTGAGTGACGAAAGTCAAATTCGGACTCCGGTCTCTGTTGACTTTTCGCGAGTCTCGCTGATCGGAACGAGGTTTGCGCTCACTATTGCTAGAACTTGAGTGTTGCAAGTAATAGGCGCGCTGACTCGACTCCTCTTCCTTGACCAATTCCGCCAATTTCCTCCGGAACCTTTCGGTGTTCCAGTTTCGGTCAAATTTCTTGGCCTTGCGGATTTCTCGGAGAAAAGGAAAAGTTAATTTGTTCTCCAGAGAAGAACAAATTATCGCTGAATTCAGATCCTCGCCCAACGATTCTAACTGCCGACAAATCGCTTCGAGATCGATTTGAAATTGCCGGACATCAGAAAAATGTCGACAGGTCTTAAGCCCGTTGAACTTTTCAATAAGTTCTCCTGAGAACGAATCCTGATCATCGTACTTGTCCTTCAAAAGATCTAATGCCACCCTGTAGTTCCCAGCGGTGGGCATTAATCCTTTCACTACGGCTTTGGCCTCTCCTTCTAAAAAGGAGAGGAGATAGTTGAACTTGTCCACCGAATCGATTTGCAATTTGTCTATGGAGGACATGAATTGTTCGTAGAACAATTGCCAATCTCGAAGCTTGCCCGAGAACGGACGAAGTTTCAAGGGAGGAAGTGCAATCATCGAATTGTGCACTGGTGGGGCCGGCGGGGCATCGTTGATCTGAGGTGGCATTTGAACAGGCGGTTCGACAGGAATGACCGCAATCATCTCGCCCTTCCTTCTCAGAAGTTTGGCGATGCTGGTTTGCATTGTGCGTCGAGCCTTTCGTCCTTCTTTGATCACGTCCTCCCACGAAATGTCCGCCAAGTGTTGCACGTAGAGCCTTTCATTTGCTTCCTGCTCAGCCTTGGTTCCTTTCTCAATCAATTTGGATCCTTGCTCTTCCAGGTTCAACATGTCCTGAAGACGGGATGCCAGTTCCTGCTCCCGATCCTCCCTGACATAGAGGACACCTTCGACCTCTGCCAGTTCAACCTTAGGTTGACCTGGGATTGCTGCTGGGATTGGTGGCAGTTGTCTGACTGCTCCGACCAGATCATTGACCTCCTCACGGAGACTGATCATTCTCCCTTTCAGCAATGTGACCATTGTCGTAGGCGAAATAAATCACAAAGTTTAATAAAATCTGAAATTTGAAGTCAAAGAAGTTTTAAAAAGGGTAGAACGAGTTGAGGAACCCTTGAGATTAAGGGTTAAGTTTGAACGAGAACGACGCAAGAACGACGAAGAAAACGAAACGAGAGTTAAGAACGACGAACGAAGGGTTCTTGTGCCACGGCGACACGAGAACAACGAGAAGAAACGAAATAGTTCTTAGGTCACGGCGACAAAAAAACAATTGACGAACGACGGAACGACGAAATGGATAAGTTCTACTGTCACGGTAACAATAGAACAACGAGAACGACGAAAGAGTGGGTTCTGATGTCCGAGTGACAACAGAACAACGAACGAACGAACGACGAGAACGAGAGAAGTGAGTTCTGATGTCACGGCGACAAAAAGAACAATGAAACGAACGAGAGAACGATGAGAACGGATGAATGAGTTCTAATGTCCGAGTGACACAAGAACCATGGAAGAACGACGAAGAGGGTGTGAATTCCGAATCCAGAATGTTTCGGAACCAAAGAAAGATGTTAAAAGACGAAAATTAGGAGTAGAACGCGAATTTGAGAGCGCGAAAATTTTAGGGAAAAATTCTAAGTGATTTCTACCAATAAAAATTTGCGCAGCACCTCCCCCCTTTAGGACGAAAATCTGATTGTGCTTTTGGGGGGAAAGGGACACTGGAAGGGGGAGAGATAAGAGTGAATGGATACCACTCACTTTTTTGGCAGTTCTGAAAGCCAACTGCAACTCCTTCGCTGGTCTGAAGCAAAATTTTAAAATCTGGGAACGAAAAGTAAGCTTAAAGGAAAGGGAATTGGGAAGGAATAGGATGAGGGAAAATGTACAATAAAAACGCGAAAGGAACGAAATTCAGAACGTCGGGGTCACCATGTCGCAGAACGAGTAGAACCTGTCCTGTGAGGGGTTGGCAAGATGCCGCAAAAAGGGAAAGGGACGGAACGAGAAGACTATAAAGGACGGAGTCCGATATAGAGTTCAAAGGGGAAGGGTTAGGGAAGAACGAGAAGACTATAAAGGACGGAGTCCGATATAGAGTTCGAACGGGAAAAGAGGGGAAAGGACGAACGAGAAGACTCTAAAGGATGTAATCCGATAGAGAGTTCAAAGGGAAGGGATAGGAAAGAACGAGAAGACTATAAAGGACAGAGTCCGATATAGAGTTCGAAGGGAAAGAACGGGTTAGACTTCCTAGGACTTAGTCCAAGGAAGAATAACAAAGGAAGGGAGAAAAGAACGGAAAACGAGAATGGAAAAGTAAGAACGCGAAAACGGGATCCTAACCCGGTCCCAAGTCTTTCCCCAATTCTAAGGGAGTTAGGGTCTTAAGGGGTCAGGGAAGGGACGAAGTCGAACGACGAACGAAGTTTTGAATTTTATTCCGGCGAAGGTCGATGATGACGAAAAACGTAAAAGATGAAGAATTGAAGAACTGAAGTGATCGGGGGAAGGATTGGCGGCGGGGGGAGGGGGCAGATTCTGGGAAAAAGGGCAGTGTAAAACACAAAAACAACAGAAATGGCCAAGGATGGGAAAGAGAGAAAGAGGGGGAGAGAGCATTGGAAAATGAGAGGATCATCTCCTTAGGAGTGACTCATACAGAAACAAATGCAAAAGAAAGGAAAAGCGATCAATCGGGCCCTTCCGCTTTTCGCTCAATTTGGCCCTCTTCTTCCTTCGCAGAGGCATTCTGCGACAAAAAATTCAATGCCAATTAGCTTAAATTTATCGACCAATATCGATTTGACGATGTCATTATCTTTGACGATATCTTTGCAATCTAATGCCAATTAACAAATTCCCGACAAATCGACACACGATATTTTGTCGATGTCGATTTGTCGATATAATTGGCATTGGCCCTTCTAAAACCAAATTGGACTCGGGACCCAACCGACCCTCACCCAAATTTAGTACCTAGACTAAAATTTGGCGGAAATCGTTGTACATTTTGCGTTTTAATTCTGTAAATAGGTTTATTCACCTTAATAAAAGTACTCTTCAGACGCTCTCCAGAATTGGCTTCACCATGATGCTGATAAGCAACAACCACTGAAACAGCAACAGAAGCAGCGCAAGCGCAAGTTGTCCATCTGGCTAGACCACGAAGTGTACCATTCAACAATGTCCTCTGTGCCACAGCAACTCATCAGATACATCCATTCCGTGGGCAATTTTGTCCAGCAACTCAGACAGGTCAAAATGGTGGAACTTTTTTGAAATTTATAATGATTACCTAACTTCCATTTTATGTAATTTATTTACTAAGAAATCCGGGTGATTACTGAAACTCCAAGACACAAGTTTTGCGAAGAAATAGTTTCGAAAACTTTAGCCAAATTTTTCAAGTGGGGCTTGTGGAGCTGCAGCCTCCCCGCTAAATGACAATCCCAAAGAAGTTCAAAATCTTCTTACTTAAGAAACGGTCTGAAATCATAAAAAAATAAGGGAAAATCCTGGTTATGCCCTTGGACTTTGCAAATTTTTTGTAGTAAATTCTTAAGTTTTATAATTCAATTCCATCAAAGCAATTTTTAGAGCTTTTTGAGTGCCACTTCTTGTTGTCCTTTCACTGTGAACATTGAAGTGCTCGAAGGGCCCCACATTCCGCCGGAGCTGGACTTGCAGCCATTTGTTGAAAACAATGAACGGACCGGGGAGCTGCTCGAATTCAGTCGGCATCATTTAGTCGGACTTTATACGATCCAGAGAAGGCGACGAGAGAGTACAGGACAAGAAGAAGGCGACAAAGAAGCAGAGACGGGTAAAGATCAGCGTTTTCGTGTTCCAGGATTTTTCAATCTGTTCTGTTCCTGTTCTGTTCTTGAAAGTCGGAACAGAAAATCTGTTCTGTTCCTGTTCCAAAATTTTCTCGTCTGTTCTGTTCCTGTTCTGTTCTCAAAATTTGGAACAGAACAGGAACAGAACAGGAACAGATTAAGCAGGAACAGACAAATCTGTTCCTAATCTGTTCCAATGGAATTTTTGCTCCAAAATTGCTGAAATATTTTGAAATTATCTGTCCTAAATTATTAAGATCAATTTTAAAAATTTTAAATTTTTATTTTTAGAAAAATTTCAATTATCAAAATTAAAAAATGAAGTTTTTGTTAAATGAGAAAATTTTAAAGAATTTTTAAAAATTTAAGAAGTCGGTGAAAATTTAGATTAAATTTTCTAATTCTATGAAAAAGTTTGAAAAAAATTCCGGTCAGTGAAAATTTTTAAAAATTGAGGAGTTGCGAGGAAAATTTTGAAATTTTGTCCGGGTTTCATAAGAAATTTTCAGAAAAATCGGTGGTTGGAACAGATTAGGAACAGATTAGTCTGTTCCTGCTTAATCTGTTCTGTTCCTGTTCTGTTCCTGTTCCTGTTCCTGTTCCACAGATTTGCAATCTGTTCTGTTCCTGTTCTGTTCTCAGAGCGTGGAACAGAACAGAACAGGAACAGGAACAGAACAGGAACAGAACAGGAACAGAACAGATTAAGTCGGAACANGAAAAAAATTTGTATTTTTTCTTGTCAAATTTAGTAATTATAGATGTGATCCTGGGTTTTTCACATGTGCTGATAACGAATCTATTAGATTTGTGATTTCATTAAATCTATGATTTGTCATCTTTTTTGACTTTTTTTTTCGCATATACTACACAATGTCACTAAAATTGAATACAAGACGACAAAATCTTAGATTGATGGGATCATGCGACAACTCTGACGCCAGATTCGAGCTCAGCATAGGTGAAAAGCCCCATATCACTTATAAAATTGTTAAATTTGAAAAGAAAAACATTTTTAAAAATCCAAAAAATAGGAGGAGTAAAGTGAAAAAGTACCTCACTTTCTTACTTGATATGAGGCATAATACAACGTTTTGGCATTTCGAAGTAGACGCGATTTTAGAAGAGAATACGAGTACGAGCACTAGAGGAAAAAAGTGTGGCATTCCCACATCATTATGGCATCCCTTCAAATTTTTGTTGAACAATAATTGTTTATTTTATTGGTAAATAGACAAAAATTTGCTAAATCCTTCAAATATTTATCAAAATCCTTAATTGAATTCTAAATTTTACGACTACTGTTATTTTCATTATTACAGTATATAATCCACGGCTGACCCAACATTGGCGTGGACAGAATACCAAAATCGAACTACAAAATGTCCAAATCGGAAAATCACCATTTTCTATAAAATTCCTTTTTTCTATAGCTATTGTTCCAAACATGAACAAATGCTTGCTTTTAACAAATGGAAAATAATACAGGTTCATATTAATATATGCAAAAATTACTTATTCGACTCCAAATGATTTTTTTTTTAATTTATGAATCATTAATTTTTATAGTTTTTTATGTTGTCATAATTTCTAAGGTTTAATGTGAATATTGGTAAAAAACATATTATTTTTAGTATAAAAGAGAGCTTTTATCCAAATTCTCATTTTAGATCAAAAGTAATCCAAAATACTCAAAAAAATTTAATAACTTTTCGATTTGGTGTAAAAATTCAAATTTCGAAAAAGTGAATCTGCCATTGTGTTAAGCATCCTCGAAAACCACCGAGTTAAGAGCGGAATCTAAAAAATGAAGCAGTAATGGAAAATTTTTCAGGACTAAAGACTCCAGAAATCGTTTAATAATAATTCAAAAATTATTTGGTGCGTGATGGATTCAAACTCTGGCTCTTCGCCATTGTAAATCTATCATACATCCAATTGAGCCATAGAGGGGAGGAGGGAATAAAGGTTGCATGGCTGGGCAAAATGAGCGCGCTGTGTGCTGCTGGTGGTCATTGATGTTCCAAATCCAAAGCATATGAGGCATAAAAGACAAAGGTCTTTCTTTGTCATTTATATATATTGTCTTTTATGTATCTCATATTTCGCCTCAAGCTTGGTAATAGGTTTTTTTGGGTCAATTCTGCATCATTCATTAATTATAATTGCACAATTACTTCATTTTTCCCCGCTTGTACAGAATTCCTATGTAATAAATATTGGGGAAAGGACAATTGAATGAATGACTTGTTGGCTTGGAGTCAGGTCAATAGAACCATTTCAGTGGAACCCAGAAACTCTTTCACCCAAAAACTTTTTTTAGACACTGCTAGGCCAAACTATAAAAACAAAAAGGTGTAGAATTTTAACGCCTCAACCTGCAAGTGGCTAAGCCATAGAAGCTTGGTGTCCTTGGTGGTTGTAAAAAAATAAAAATAAAAAATTGAATTTTTTGGGGGGTAAAATTTTTTACCCCAAATATTGGTAGGGACTTTTGAAAGGGGCTCCCTTTATTTCCTACAAAATTATTTCCTCCAATTTTTATTTCCTTCAAAGTCCAAACCATACTTCCTCCACTTTCTTATTTCCTCCAATCCTTATTTCCTCCAATAATGTAAAAAATTCATTTCCTCTAATAATTTTAAAAGTTCATTAGCTCCAAATTTTTTATTTCTCCAGTTTTTAAATTTAAATTCATAGACCTAAGCTTTTTCAAAAATTTCACAGGCTTGAGGTTTTCAATAAATTTAAAATTTCACATGCTGAAAAGTTGAGGGTTTTGACCTGGAAAAAATAACTGAAAAACTGGGAAGTCATTGACCTAGACAAAAATCTGATCTAGATATGTTCAAAAAAATTAAAACTTTACGTATGAAATTTTAATTTTCCCCCAAAATTTAAGTTTTTGGTTTTTTAAAAATTTTTGGAACTTTTGATTTTTTGAAATTTTTTATGCCTATGAAATTTTTCCTTAAGCTAAGTAAATTTTTGTCTTGGTTTCAAATTTTTATCTTCCCTCCCCGATTTTTATGAATTTTTTTAAAATTTTCTTCTTTTGTATAAATTTTGATTTTCAAGATCAGAATCTGTCCATGTTCTGCTAATGTTGCTTCTCGAAAAGCGAAAATTCCTGATTTCTCAGTTCTTCTATCATTGTTCAGTGTGTTTTTCATTTATTTATTGAATTTTTGTAAATTTACCTTATTTTGGTCTTTGAATTGATTTTTAAATTTTTTAATCAAACTTTCTCATTAGTAAGAAAAAAGATTTTATAAATGATCTAATAAAAAATCTCCAAAAAATGTTATTGCATAAATAATTGAAAATTGCGACTAAAAATGGAACTTCTGCACATAATAATCTAACGTTTAAACCCGTATAATTTTCAATTTTCTGTATATTTTCACTATCACTATATTTACATCTATTTTTTTGTCAAACAAAAATTCTTTTAAAATCCCAATGTCAACCTTATCTACTTCCATCTTTGATTTGGCCGCTGAATCATTGGTAAGGATTTTCTTGATTGATACCTTAAGTACTTGATTTTTTAAGTTTGATTCCTTTGTTCAATTTTGAAACACATTATAGCTTATTCTAATCCGTTGAATTTTTGATATTACTTAGTAATTAATTTGGATCAAAAAATCCTCCATTTTAGGCCCACATTTTCGCCTTTCTTCCGCCTGATGAACGTGTGCGGCTGGAGAGATCGTCTTGGCAATGGCGAGAACTTGTTCGCAAGTATGGTTGGGTCGGATTCAGGACGCTGACGCTGGAAGGGCAGGAGTTGAGACAAGAGGGCGATTTGGCGGTTAGACTGATTCAAACCCCAATTTCTGATTTAATTTCACAAAAAAATTAAAGAGACCATATAATTTTTTTTAATCCATTTTTCCAACAAAATAAAAACCTCTCGTCAAAAGATCATTTTACTATGGTAGACTAACAAGTAAATAAAAATCATAATATGAGAGGAAATACAAACCAGCGCATGGAATGAAATCACCAAAAGTACCCTGTGAAAATTGTTTCCGGGATTTTGGGCAAGAATTGAGAACTCTCCAAAACTCAACCCAATTAATAATCAGCTTTTTTCATTATTGGAGCTGGGATTCTCGCGCACAAGATTCATAAGAACAGATTCACTGAAAGTTCTTTTTAACGGACCTGGGCCACAATCATTGAAGAAGAGTGCGCGACCAAGCGTTTCATGACTCAAAACCGTTTAAAAATTTGTTTGTACTTTCATAGTTGGTTTGTAAAAATTATCAAAGTTAAAAAAATGTAAGATCACTTAGAATAAAAAATAAGCCTGAAAAGAATTGTTATACCATAAAAACTTTCGAACTGAATTTTGAAATTTTGGCCATTTTTTGATAAATCAATTTTTGGTTCCAAAATGGTTGGCCCAAAAACATTTCAATAACAATTGTAGATAACATTATTTTTTGATAATTTCTAAAATCAAACTTCCATTTATAATAACAAAAAAGAGAAGGAGTTAAAAATTATTTAAAACCGAATTGGACAACATTTTGTGAAAAATTAGGTCCGACCAAAGTGTATCTGACCCCGGGTGTGTTCGGACCCCTATATTTTGAAAAATGGAATCAAATTCGGAACTTTGATGTGATTTCAACTAGTTTACATTCTATTGATTATATTTGGTCAAAAATTAAATTGTTTTAATATATTTTTTTGCATAAATTTAGCCTTTGGAAATTGTCAGAGAACTTTATCCGCACCCTGTAATACATAAATGCTACAAAAAATTTATTTTTTTAAGTACTACATGGTAAAGTCCGAAATTCTACCATGAAAGCATAAAAAATAGGGCGAGGATAGTTATGCATATGCATTTTAAATTGGCGAAATATGTGTATAAAATATGTTCAAAAAAGCCAAAATATGCACCAAAATATGCAATAAATTGACCAAATTTCATATAGAAAAATGTATGCATAAAATTTACTTAAAAAATGAAAAAATAATTATTTCTACAAGCAATTCGGTAATTTTAACGAATAAGCATTCATTTTGTTGTTTTTTTACTCCTCAAATTTGCAAATTGTTATGAAAATGCTGAAAAATGAAATATGCAAAAATAAGTCTTTCTAGAAGGTCTAATCAAGTGGAAAATTCGTTTTTCGTGGTTATTTCGGCGTTCTGATATCAGGAAAAAATATGCATTTACATAACTATCCTCGCTCTAATCATAATTTGAAAAAATGAACTAAAAACCCCGATTCATATCAATTGTATAGTAATTTTTTAAATTTTACCCTCTTTCATCATTTTCCCTATTAGGATATGTTGTCATTGAATCTTTTATCACTTTTTTAAAGCTGGCCAAGTATTGGGCGTTGCTGGATCGATGCTCTTCACATCTGCGCGAGTTGAATACAGCAATCGTGGATTGCAATGTTGAGCAGTGGGCCAAGATGCGTAATTTGCGTCATTTGCGCTTCGAAATGTGCGTATCGTCCAGCACATTGCGCGCAGTTGCGGACAATTTGAAACATCTGCAGAGCATCCAATTCTCCCAAATTGTGAGTTATAGATCGAGGAATTTTTTGGCTGTCCATAAAAACCTTCTCTGACCGAATTTATTTTGTTAATATTATCTCTATATTTTTTTCTCTCCGCGAAAAGATAATATAAGATAGAAGAGAAAAATCATTCGTTTCATATTGTTTCCTCTGGCTTTATGGACACTCGTTGAAAAACCTTGTGCTTTATGATTATGGGGCATTTAAGTTGAGGCATCACTTGGACCAGGAAAGCTAGGGCGAGCAATTCAGGGGGGGGGGGCTTTTTATATTTTATGCATATTTCACTTTTAAATACATTAATCGTTGAATTAAACAAATTATTAATATCGATTCGGTATTTTCGCTCAGGCTATTTATCAATTATTACCTATCTGGTCGTAACATAAATAATGAGCGGTTTTTAGTACATATAGTTTTTACACACTAGCAGAATTGGCGTAGTGTTGCGGTACTGCACGATCTGTTGCGCATCAGCAACGCGTCGCTGCAAGCATTGCACCTTCCGTTGTCCAACTCCCGTGGAGATTCGTTGTGCCTTCCGGCATTGCCATCCTCGCTCCGTTTGTTGCACCTCGGTGCTCGCTCATCGTACAACAACTTTTACCCATGGGCCGACGAACGGACCTGCGACCGCGTCGATGAACTGCTCGAACTCGCCGCCTCATGTTGCCCCCAGCTCGCCATATTGATGTTGCCAACCGTCAACGAGCTATCGCTGGCCAAGTTGGCCCAATTTGAAAAGTGAGCTAGGCGAATTCTAATTGAATCAATCGATCGATCAAGAAATAAAATGCATTATTAAGTATAATATGTCTTTATCATGCTCAAATCAGATTGACTTCTCGAGGATGGATTCCTTTATCGAAACCAATTGATTTTAGTAATGATCAATTTGTACCCAAATGTATCAAGTTGGATCATTTTTTCTGACGGATTCATTCGAGAAGACAATCTCATATGTATCTATGAATATTTGACAGGCTCCTTTACCTGCATTTCTGTTTCGTTCCGTCAGATGCCAATCTGCTAGCATTTGGCAACTCATTGTCAATAGTTGGCGCACAGCTGCGGGCACTTATGTTGGGAGTTGTTAACGCGAGAGTAAGCGCCGGATCAAAAAATGAAGAATTTTTCCAATTTTAACTTAGAAAATGAAGAATTTTCCAATTTTAACTTAGAAAATGAAGAATTTTTCCAATTTTAACTTAGAAAATGAAGAATTTTTCCAATTTTAACTTTTCATCTCCGGAAACAATCAGGCATTTTATGCCATTTTTATTTTTTTACTATTTTATTTTCTAATGTCTATTTAAAAATGATTGGAAAAAAATTTTTAACTCAAAAAATATTGGAAAATTAATTTATTAGAAATCATTTTAAAATTTAAATTTTTTAATACATTAATCTTAGAAATTCTCATTAGATGCTCCAACTAATCGCCGAGCATTGTCCCCTGTTGGAGCACTGTTCCTTTCGTATCGTTTACCATTACTTCAACCCAGCAGAAGAAGGGTGAAGAAAATTTTTACACGAAATTTTTTATACGGATTTACATACATTAAGTCTAAAGAAAATTTCTTTTTCATTATCATACAAAAGAGCAAAATGAGTCATTGTAAATAAAAAAAAGAATACTAAACTCATGAATTTATATGTTTAAAATGTGAAAATTCCCTAAAAATTTGTCGAAATTCACAGCTACGGTGGAGTAACGTCGGTATTTATGCTTTTTATATTTCCGATTTTTTAATCCATTTGAAATCTTATACATTTTACATATCCGCTCTTCACTCGGGTGGTTTTCGAGGGTACGAATTCGAATAACAATGATTTATCGTGTCGTGTAAACCTAGGATTTTATCAAGTGCTTAATACATTCCAACTTTATAATTATAGATTTTAATTGATGATATGATATATCAGATTCGAATTCCGCACCCTCGAAAACCCGCGAGCGAAAGTGCGGATTTTTAAATTATGGGATTTCCAATGGATTTCCAAAATCGCAGGCGTAATTTGCAAAAAAACGGAAACTTAAAATGTGCAAATAACCATTTTTTAAACCGGTGCGTCCTCTTTCTATACTAAACCGCCCATTTTGGTCCCTTTTTATATGTAGTCCATTGTTGTCCGCACTCCAATCCGTGTTCCAACTTGCCTATCTGCGCTCGATGTCCATTTCAAAGAGCTGTGCCGGTGGCTTACGTGCGCAAATTTTGGACGCGATCAGCGGACTGAATGCCAAGGGCACCCTTGAGGTGCTGGACCAAGGAAATTTAAAAAATATAGTATTCCCTCTAAAATAAGGTGCACTAAAATAAGGCACATACTAACAGCAATTATTTTGAAAAATAAGATATCCCTTCTAAAATAAGATACAGCTCAAAGGGTGGTTGAAATAGAATAAGATGCGCCTTATTTTAGAATATGGGTTAGAATCGGAGTCGGATCGAAGACGCACTCTTGAGGTGTAATAAGAATCATTAAGGGTATTTAAAAATCCATTAAAATCAGGCTCTTTAGAATTTTGTTGAGACCTTGTTAGACTAAAAGTATAAAACATTATCAGTGTAGAATTTTGTGCTCCCTCTTTTGATCTCATTATTTTTTCTAATTTCCTCAAAAAATTTCGAAATTTCGAAACCTAAAATTCCGAATTTTTCAGGGAAATTCGAAAACTCAAAGAAAAGGATACTTTTGGTTTAAGAAGGTCTGAAAAAGTTTCTAATGGGAATTGGCCTTAGTGTGTTCACGTGGGCTTCCATTCCCCGTCCTTGAGGTCTTACCATATGGGGACACAAAGAACTTGCAACCCTATAATTGTGGGAAAATCGGTGCAGAAAGTCGTTTAAAATTTTATAAATGTGTCTATAATTTTGGCCCAAGTTTTTTGAATCCCTGGAAACTTTTGTAATTTCCTTTAAAAACACAATTTTCCCTTAATTTGTCGTTTAAAGTTATGACTTTTAAGGTTTAAAATGTTTTGAAGGCATATAACCCTTTCGATTTATGAAAGGAAATTAATTTGTCTGAAATTAGATTGTTCAAAAACTCTTTTTGATTAAACTTGTTTTTAAAACTTCATTTTCGAAAATAATGATTTTTTGTTAATTTATAGTATCTACATATATCTGGCGGATTGTCACTTACTGCCGTGTTCATCATAAATGTGATCCAACTAAATCCTGTAAGTTTTTATTTTTTTTTTAACGATTTGATTCTATCTGTAGGATTACTATCAAAAACTTTATCATAGACCTCATAAAAAGTTTTGCAACGTTTAGCTAGCAAGTAAACCATTCGGTATGTTTATAAAAAATTGCAAATAATTTCGAATTTATCGTTGTTTTTGAATTTATCGTTGGTTTATTATAAACAAATTTATTTGAGTGATTTGGACTTACAAGGGAGGTTTTTCACGCCCCGATTTCTTGAGGACCCATTCCAAAATATAAAACGCCCACGTTAACCATGGCATTTCCATATTTTTTGTGCCACAAAGGGCTATGAATTTTCTAGTCGAATTTCTATATGATTTTTCGACGTGCTTAAGCATGATACATATTCCACACAGTACCGTTTTTCGGTGCTTAAAGCACGCCGAAAATTCATAAAGAAAATTAATAGAAAAATTCTTAGCACTTTGTGGCACAAATAAATACGATAACGCCGTGGTTAGCGCGGATTTTTTTTGCACCTCAAAAACCTCCCTTGAAACAAGTTGAAGGTTTNCTGAAGACGCTGTTGCAGAACATGGACAGACCCCTGGTGTTGGAGCTGCTCGGGCAGAGTCCGCCTGAGCTGAAAATGGGGAAGAGCAGCAGGGTCCGAGTGCGAAATAGCCAAAGTCTTATGGAGTGCATCAGCCAGCCGATGTTGCGCCAGTTTTTGGCTCGAGCAATGGATTCAGTGCCGTGAATTTTTATTGAAAATTTATTTTTTCTCCACCCTTCGGAATCATATCGATTTTGGATGAATATTAGTTCCCTTTTTGTGTCATAAACTAATTTCTCAAAAAGTTGTTGATTTGCTTAAAATTAGGTAAGTCTTTCAAGAGTGTAGAATTTCAGATGTCAGAATTTATTTAACATGAGATTCACAGATTACGTCTCCTCAAAACAATTATTTTTCCGAAAAAATTCGCGTGAGCTAACGTAATGTCAAATTTTTCCGAAAAATCAAAAAATAATTAGAAAAACAACAGAATATGCAACAATAAAGATATCTAAACCCATCCCAATCATTTGTAGATCAATGTTTTTGATGTCTTATGTGAAAATTCATGCTCCTAATGCAAACTTGATGATTTCTTGAGAAATTATTCAAATCAAACTTCTTCAATAATACCCTTTTTGATAAATTCAATCTATATTGAGCCAAAATTCCGTTGTTTTTTATATTTCTCTTTTAATTGTTTTGCTTTAAACATAAAAATGATTTATTATGCCTTTTTCCCCAATTTTGAGTCAAATCTTTAGAAATAATATTTTAATAACTTTTTTAATTCAGAAATTAATTTCAATTAAAAAATATTTAAAACTTTTTTTTTCATCGAGTGATCGAGCTAAGGACAACTGATAGGAGGAAAGCAGGAATAATCAAAAAGATGTTCATTTGTTCTTTTGATGATTTACCATTTTTTTCTATCTTTCGCCTTAAACTTTTGTTTTTAATTAACCTTTTACATCATTAAAAAAATTCAGAGTAAATTGGACTATTTTTATACAAATCTATAAACATAATTAATATTTACATACAGCTATCACATTGAAAAAATAGATCGAATCCGGAATAAATTGGGAATAATTTTACAAATTTAGTTGATTTATAACATGATACAAGGTCCATAATGTGAAAAATGAGATCAGCAAATGGTACATCTATGCATATTTTTAGAGAGAACTCGATAAGAAACGTTCTATTTTAGGCACCGATACCAAGATGGGTCAAAAGTTCGAGCGCTTTTGGCAATTTCTTAAATATGTCCTTTTTTCATTTAGCACCCTATATGAATTTGGTGTCAAATGAATGCTTGAAGTCTCTAGATTGTTATGAATATTGAGTATTTATAATGAAAATATTTAAATAAATATAAAACCTTCTGTCTTTTTAGGACTCCCTCTGTTTCCTGAATCTCTGCCTTTACAGTTGACATTACTGATCTTATCCATTTTCGAGGTTTTCCGGTCAAGGTTTTATCGGAGATTTACATGCCAGCCGGAGTGGTTGTAGTAGTACAATTCTCATTACCAACTTAAACTGGATAATACGCATCATTTACGAAATTAGGACGACCCGTTGTTGCCTTTATAAATAAAATCCCTCCAAACCTATAAAGGTGTAATAAGAATTAAGAAACAGACATGAAGAAATTCTTGAGTTTTGAAATATTAAGATACTTTTTCTATTTTTTTTCGGCACCATAAGTAGATTTGCTATGAAATTTATTCATTTTTCAAAAAATCAATGGTTTTTAAATAAAAATTTTGCTGTCCATATGGTCGCTGCCAAATTATCGGATTATATTTTTATTGAATATTCCAAAGATAGTAATTCAGTCATTTTTTGGTATTTATTGAAATTAAAATTATTTGAATGTTCCTTCAGAACACTATACATATTAATTATATAGATATGAGTAGAATACAGACGTAACCTAGAGCGGCAAAGATCAAAGGGATTTCACACCTTTTCCCTTTGATCAATGCCGCTCTAGGTGTTAATTAATTCTCGGCACGCGATGCCGTAGAATTAATTAACGGGGGAGGGGGAGTGCGCGAGAAAGGGGATGCGCGAGATTGAGGGATGCGGCGAAGGGACGGGGAGGAGCGGATGGAGCGACAGCCTATGGGCCGCGACAAGAATAATTAATTACCCCCACCCTTCAATTGCGCAATACCGTATCCACCCCCTCCCCTTCACTCTCTTCCATGCGCATAGGCATGGTTTATTGGTTTAGCTGGCCGAGATAATGGTTAACAGAGAAATTTGCTGCTGAAAAATTTGCCACAGGAAATATGTGCATCATTTAAAATGTTGCCCACTTTTTTCTACTCATTTACCGATACATTCAAAATTTTGCTCATGGCAAATTCATAGATTCCCACGTCACTCATTAATCATTATTAATGATGGGGGAGGGGCAACAATTTATTTTTATTATAAATTTCTTTATTTTACGCATTCAAAAATTCACTTTTTGCTCTTTTTTTACCATCAAATTTTTAAATCATATATAGTTTTTTAGAAAATGAGCACCTGTAGGAACGGTTACATTCACTTCAGCGCCGAAAAAATGAATCAATTAAAAATAAAACATCCGGAAATCAAAGATATTGCTATAAAATCGAAAATTATATCTGCTAAATGGGCCAAATTGAGCGATAAAAAAAGAGGAGAATGGCGCGAATATGCCATGCAGGTTACCCATTCCCCTCCCCCCCCCCCCCCCCTAAATTTTTTAGAATTTTTTAGTTGGCTGACTTCAATGCCTGCAAGTTGACAGCTCCTACTCAATCTAAGGCCAAAGCAAAGGCAGTGAGGGCACCCACTTCCAATTCGGATGATCAGCCAGCTAAAATGCCTGCAAAGGCACTCACTCTGAAGGTGTTTTTCAATATATTAATTTTTCCCAAATTAATTTTCCATTTCTCCCTTCAAATCTATAAAGTTATAATTATACCAGTCATACTTTTCAACACAAAAATTGGTAAATACGGCAAAAAAAAAA
>LDKF01000625.1:6474-42766 GCA_001026735.1 Rotylenchulus reniformis | reverse complement strand
GATTTCTTAATTTTTCTATATCTCCATAGGGTCGCCGAGGGCGTGGTGGACCGGATCGGAATGCATGCGCAACCGACACATTGAAGGGTAAACACACCGTGACTGATGAGAGTTCCGGTTCTTCGTCGAATGCTGACCCAGCAGCCAAACGTCATATTGCAAAGTTTTCGGTAAAACATTTAATTTACTTTTCAAAAATTTTTATTATTCTAAAATTAATAAATTTCTTCATTATTAATAAGTAGGGACCGAAAAAAATATGCAATCCATATTTTTTTTGCTGGCTCATAACGGCCTGAAAATCACGTAAAACACATTTTTAGCATAGTTTCAACGTTCTAGCATGGATTTCTAACTGCATATTTTTGCATATTTACGACTTTTTGAGCATATTTTGCATATTTTGGGTATATTCCGCATATTTTGGAAATTTTTGTGCATATTTTTTGGACCCTATTAATAAGATAATTACATTCAAGGGTAAACACACAGAGGAGACCATCAAAGCCGACTTGGAAACTCTAAGTGTTTCGCTCAAAATTGACGAAGAGAGCGACCTGGAGGAGGGCGAAATCCGAGAATGAAGAAGGATTTGTTGTTGGGTTTTCAAAATTTCAAAAGGGTAAAGAACATTCGACCTCGCCTATTTTGTTATTCCAAACTTGATCTTTTCATCGAATATATGATCAATTAAAATAAAGTTTTTGAATTAAAAGGTGAAACCAATGAAAATAATGTTTTATTACATACCTAGTTGTTTTTTAAATTGCAAATTGAATAGTGAAAATGAGTTTTCCGATGATCATTTGACCATATATTGGGAATGTACATCATAAAAAAAAGCGTTTTTCGCATTTTTTTTACCTGACCTCCAATTTAAGAGCAAAATGTGAGAAAAGAAGGGAGACGTGTATGCTTATGCCGCATTTTCATCGAATAGATTCTCAATACATCGAATTTAATACTTTCTATTTTTATTCATCAGGGTAAAATCTGATTTTTCACTTAAATTAGAAGCTATAAAAATGGAGTTCAAACCGTGAAATAATAAATCCGGGAGCTTAATGAATTATCTGAAGCATTCTATGGATGTTTTTTGACGATAACGCTATCACCATTATTCAAGGGATACACATATAATCAGTGTAATAAAGCCAGAGAATTCCAACTTTTATTTTAGCCCCTCGATTTTATGACGCAAAAACATGTTGCACTAAAATATATTCTTGCCTGATTTTCTTATTCTTTATGCATTACTTTTTTTTGCCATATCATAATAAGGAATTCGCTGCATAAACTCCTTTGTTCAAAACGTTTTTCAAGGCTATTATTGCCAGCGTATATGCTTTAAAAAGTTTTTTTTGATGCTTTTTACGACATGTGCCAATATTTTTTATAAATGAGTTCGTAATATGGGTAATACTTGAATTTGAAGCTTTTTTTTNTTTTTTTTCACAATTTTCCTGTAGTATGTACACGAACTTCATGCTACATTATTTTTTCAACGATACGCACTAACTCAACATACCGTAGTTTTTTATACGGAGTACGCAATACAGGTATGGCATGTGAACAAAATACATGAATTATGCTATGATTTTTGTTGACGACAAGCATAGCTCACGTATCAATGTTTTCACATGCAAAAGCGATAAAATATTTTTATGGTACACAAAATCGACGTAAAAAATTCATAGAAATGAAATTCTTTTTCCGCCTCTAGGATTTTATGATGCGTAAACATTCCATGTTAAATGAATTTTGTTTGTTTCTAAGTCCATTTCTACCGAGAGGCTATTCTGATTTTATGATTTGAAAAAAAATTTTTTGATTTGATTTGAAAAATTTTTTTAGCTGTGAAAGGTAAAGAAGGAATCAGATAATAAAGGAAGGGATAGAGAAAAAACAATTGTCAAATTTCCGACGATTATAATGTTTATTTGCTATCTATTTATTGGTAACTTAATTTTAATGCAGCAATTGTGTTCATAAAAATCATTCACTATTGAATCAGCTTCGATTCAAAGAATCAGTTTCGATTGTCTGTAAAATACTTTAGAAATTGTTGAGAATTTTTTCTAAATTTTTACAACTATTTATATCAAGAAAAATCAAATTAACTGAAAATAGCAAAGCATCAATCGATCATGAATATCAAAAAGGGCTATTGGGAAATGCCAAGGAAAGAAAATTATGGCAGTACAATTTAGAAGAGGGAAGAGGCCACTTGTAATTTATACAAAAATTTCCTTGGATTACGATATTTTTTAAAAAAATTTAAGCTTTTTCTTATGCAAAATTTTTCTCCAGTGGCCCTAAAGGGTAATATGCGGTGTGCTTAGTTAGAGACACAGAATTCTATGCCCATGCGGATGCATCTCCATGCATAGGTGATGCGTGGTACGCCATTTGACCGCATCACTCCATCCAAATTAGCGCTCGCATACCTTGCACCACTACATACATTAATGTTTCATAAAGTATGTAGTGGTGCCCCGGCATCTCGGGCAGCTATTCGGCAAGAGTGATGTGGTCAAATGGCGTATCACGCACCCTCTACACATGGAGACGCACCCGCATTGGGCGTAGAATTCCGCATCCCTTTCCAAGCATACCGCACAAACCCCATCCCTCCCAAAAGCATCAGAGCTATAATGAAATTCCCCCGGGACTACTACCTGATCATTGGAAACCCAGCGAAAGACGTCGGTGTTCCACCGATTTGTATGCTCCCCAGCCGCGCGTGGTGTCGGGGGTAGAACAAAGACGAGGGGTGGCGACGGCAATTGGGGTCCGAAGTAGCGACTCACGCGCCTCGGCTGCCCATTCGTCGGCTCACCGCGAGCCTCCAGCTCCCTGTTCACAGTGCGGAGGTTGCGGCAAACCTGACAACGAAGCTTGTGACACTCTCCGCATGCGGCTAAAAGTTTCTCATACGTGCATATATGCATGAAACATGAAAAATGAAAAAATTACCTGTACACACTCTCGGATGGTATTTAATCGGCACTTGGGGAAAACGGCGGTTAACCATTATCTCGGTCAGCAAATTTTTGTCAGCAAATTTGTAGCTAAATTTAACAAAAATCAAGGGTGGAGAGGACATTCGATGCAGAACATCGAAAAGATTGATGCATGATAAACTGAAAATATTACCCTCGCATCCCATCTTCGCATCCCAATCCATACCCTCCCTCCAAATTCGCCAATTAAAAATTCAAACATTTCAATCTCGAGGACGCAGATGCGACAAATCTTGACCAAAGGGCAAAGGGTAGGGGAAGGGGCAACGGGAAGGGGCAAATCACGGGAGAACAACAAGAGGACGCGGAGGACCAACGAAGAAGAAGACCGTAGCATAATTTATTACCATCCCTCCTTCCCCCCTATTCCCATCCCTCCCATTTCCAATCAGGGACCATCATATTAAATGAAATTTATGTCAAAAAATAAAATGAAATGCAAAAATTATTTTTATGAGTATGGAATAGTCATCGATCTCGCATCTTCGTTGATCTCGCATCATGATGCTCGCATGCGTTTTCACTTTTTCTTCGGTGGGGCCATCAGGTCAGCTGATCGGCAATTGACCCATGCGCATTCCTCGCACATCTCGAATCCAATGCTGAAGCGCCCATCCTCCCCTCGAACAACCTTCTGCTTGTTCCAGTAGAGCCGCTTCCAGTCCGCTAAAAAATTGATTTTATGCTAAGGATTTTCAAATAGTTAACTTACAGTCGCAGAGGTAGATGCCCAGCATGAACTTCCCTTTCAGGATTTTCCACGTCTCCTTCTCATTCACTTCACGCTTCTTCGGTGGTGCCGAGAATGCAGGCTGTTCCTTCTTTCCAGCATTTTCGATGGTGATTTCTGCATTTGCTGCATCATCGCTCAACTCAATCACTTCGGTAGTCTCATTCTCAGCATTTGCAGGACGTTTACGCTTGCTGAGCCACTCGGTTTCCACATTTTTGGCCGGGGAAGACATTTTATAGCACGGAGTTAAGATTTTCAGCTAAAAAGAGGCGAATTAAAAACCAAAAATAGAAAAATGAAAAATAAAATGAATTGAGATTTTGCCCGGAAATCAGGTCATGCTTGTAATGGGCGGAGCTTCATGTAAGCATGCTAATATTATTTCGAAATCTTTCAAATTTTTGATGCCTGCTTCCGTATCATTCATTCATCACTTTCGAAAATTTCTTCAACCAAAAAATTTTTCAAATTTTTATGCGTGACCAGAATTAATTATTATTAAATCTTAGCAAAAGTTTCCTAACAAAAATGGTACTTGTCAGCGAATTTTGTGCAAATCTTCTCAAGTGTCGCATAGCAAAATTACGAGACCGGCTCAACCACCCGGAAGATAGGGCACGCATATTGGATGCGCTCAAAGGACGCCGTGTGCGCACAACATACAATGATAGAAATGGCATGAAAAAAACATTCGTCTTTGGAGGGTTCTCAATGCAAGGTGCTGCCTATACACACGCGTATGGTCGTCTTCCGCAACCGTTCAACATTAATGTGGCGGCACACTTCTATGCCCGCCATCGCATCAAGCTGCATCACCCATATTTGCACTGCGTGATTGAACATTTCACAGGTGAGAACAGCGAGGACCGATTTTATCCACCCGAGTTACTCGAATTGCTGGATGAAGAGGAGGAAATCAACTTTTGTTGGCGAAAAACAAATTGGTTGGCCCCTCTTTTTGCCGAATTAGACACTCAAACATCATCAAACAGCACACCAAAATTTCAAATCGGAGAAGACGATGAGGATTTGATTATCGATGGTGGACGCAGTGAATGCACGCAATCGACTCACTCCTTTTTGCACTTTTAAGATCATTAGTATGCATTTTTGATCATAACTTTTGGGGCATTGTGCATATACACATGCATGCACACATGTACATGTGTACACGCGCATGCATATTTAATGCATGTGCATCATTAATCTTTCACATCCACCCAAATTTCATCTTCTCTTGCTTAATTTCGTAACTTTCAAGCTAAAAATGACTACTTCTCAAATTATGTAATTGAAAATTACATCTCCAAATGCTTAATTTTTAAAAAATTTCATCTTCTTTCGCTTAATATTGTAAATTTTCACCCAAAAATGACCACTTCTCACAAAAAATTATTTTGAAATTTCATCTTCCAAATTCAAATGTTGCATTATGAATAAATAAATATTACAATGTGTGACCAAAATCGAGGATGCGATAATCGGCCCCCACAATTCCCTTCCCCACAAAGGGTTTATACAATTTGCGCAAGGGGCATGAGTGGACCCGCCCGCCCCCTCTTATGGTTGGTCGGAGGAAATTGGGGTAGAGGATGCTCATTGGCTCCTTCTCGCCGCTGCATGCATATTTGAGTACTTGCGCTTTGAAATTTTCGTAGCGCATCCCCTGATTGGTGCAGACGTCGTAGTTGAGGGTGATGCCCCTCAATTTCAGCACATGGTCGAACTCCCCTTCCCCGGCTCCATGTTTCTGCAAGCACAGAGCATACTGAAAATTTAGAAAGAATTATGGGAACAATTTTTGGTCTTTGCACCTGCTTCGCTCCTCCGCTCACATACTCAACAATGCGGTGAGCGGGGAATTCATCAGTGAATTCCCCGAGATGCGGGCCCGTCTTCAATGGATTGCGATCCTTTGGATGCGCATAAATCAGCGAGTCAGTGTCTGAAATTGAACATATTATTAAATCCATGCAAAAAATTTTACCTGTATAGAGTAGAGTCGCTCCGGGGCAACGGACAACCGCTTGCATAGCTTTGAGCAACCTTATGCGAGCCACTGATGTCGTCCAAAGCGAAACCACTAAAAATTGAATAATTATTAATCTCGCTAAATTATCTTACCGATATTGGAGCAATCGTGTTCCTCCACAAATTCCTTCTTTTTCATATAGGTGATCAGCATATGGCGTCGATCCAGCATATCAATGCTCAGAATATCAATGCTCTTGTCCTCCAAGTATTCGCGGAATACAGCGGGATCATCCGTTATTTTGGTCTGGGAGAGCCCACAATTTCGGAGCGAAAATCGGCCCCCTAAAATTTTTTTCAGGATCATTAGGAAATAAAGAGAGGGGGACTCACATAAATTATTCAACGCCAGCTTAGCTAGGGACCGCTTCCCTTTGTTGACCGCCATCTTCGATGGGTCGATGGTGATACCATATTTTTCTGCACATTCCTTTATAAACGTTGCCTCCGCATCAGCATTGCCACGGATGCTTCCATCAAATCCCGATGCGTGTATTTTCTGGCTCATGAATTCCGCAATGTACGGTCGGAAGAGCTGGTCGTCCGTTTGCTCATATTCTAGCACCCGAAACACTTTGGTGACCTTATATCCCTCATCCAAACTTTCATTCAACTGAAATTATTATATTTATGCATAAATTAAAAGTATTTTACCTCCAAAGATGTGCACGTGCTCACCCAGCCCCTTTCCTGATCGCTGTGGGCACACTGGTAATTCGGATCATATCCGCCCTCGGGGTTCCCCTTTGCACATGCATAACAAAGCGGAAAACACAGCCGGTCATCGATTTTTACAGGCAGCACTGGGACATCCACCTTCTTGGGTGGGATGATGAAGACCTTGAGTATGGCAATCGCATATCGGTTGTGTTGTCTGTTCGTCCATACAACATCATCATTCAGCACATGGACCGTCGGATGGCCAATTGGATAGGGTGTATCAAAGCTAAAAAAAGTTTTTTATGCATAAAAATTCCATTAAACTTACTTCACTGATGGATAGAGCGACGTAAAATCAAAGTATGAGATTTTTTCGTCGTCTTTAGCGCGGTGGAAGAGTTTCAGCGGACCAGTTCGGCCGCCCATGAATGCCTCCCTGATGTTCAGAGGCCCATCATCCACATATTCGGTAAAAATCTTCCGCATCTCTTTGTCCACCGCCAGCATCTCTTGGATCTCACACTCCCAAAAAACTTCCACTTTCACTTGGCTCCTCAAAAATTCCAGCCGGGCTTCATCCCTTTCTCGCACCATACCAGCTGTCTTCCCATTTGGCACAAATTCGTTGTCATTTGGGTAGCATTTCCGGCATGCGTGCCATGCGCACCCTAAACAATCAATTATGCACAAAAATCGATTTTTAACTTACCATGCACTTCAACTGCTTTTTGCTGGTCCTCTATCCATCCATCGACAGAGTATCGACCAACTTGCTTTTCGCCTCCAGCAGAGCTGGCTGTTCGCATCTGTACTCCACGGGTTTTGGCATACCAGTGGAGGAAGCGGCGTGCGATCATGCTTTGGTTCTGAGCGTTGTCATAGCCGCGCTCGGGGACAATTGCAAGATGCTCGGCAGGAAGGTGATTTGTACGGAAATTCTTCATGCATGCACTCGCGATGGTCATGCACTCGCATAGCACATCAATTCCATCATGCGGCTGATGCGAAGCCGCCCGCTGCACATTGCCATGCTCATCCGGTTGCCGCTTAGAGACCTTAAACAAAGAGCTTTTCATGCATTAAAAATCAATCGATACCTCCATAAATTCCTTCCGGAAAGCGACCAATGCCGCCATTAAAATTTCCACATCATTTGTACAGTAGCTGGGCAGTTCTTCATCCAGGAAGAAGGGGACCAACCGATGCTGTTCATACCATGCATCGAATTGGCGTCGCTTTTCCGGCATCATCCCGTTGGCCAAGTAGTCATCCGGTGTTGGGTAGATGGCCTGTCCATAATTTTCCGGGCAGTTCGACAGATGGGGGAAGAAAGGCTTGTCTTCCACATCCAAGCCGTAGGATGGCACCAATGCCGCCAATGAGCAGGGCATTAAGTTGAAGGAATCGCGGAAGAAAAGCGGGCCATTGCGATGCTTTTGCTTCCGCACACTCATCTCATACATTTTGTTCCCCTAAAATTATCGATTTCATGCATAAAATATGTGGTATGCTTACCCTTCTTATTATGTCCGGATTGTACCCAAGGCGGTAAAGTTCGCGGAAAACTAGCACCATGTCAAACTTGCCGCCGTAATGGGAATATGCATAGGTCTCAAATTTGCGCGGCAGATCAAAAAGAATCCATGCAACAAATGCCTCCAAAGGATTTTCTGTTGTCACCTGCATATGCATTAAATGAATTTGTTTAATTAGCAAAAAAAAAGTTTTTACCTGCGCATCAACTTGCGTCCCGGTGAAAGGGCGATGTCCAAAAGTGATGCTGCGATGCGGGCCGCAAACTTCGCATGGCTCCCCAGTGAGCAAGCTTTGCCGCCATTTTCCTTTGCTGATGCATGACGGGCAGGCAATTTTGGCGGCTATGAAATTGATTTCATGCTTGCGTCTTGATGGATCGGCGGCATCCTCGGGCTGGTGCTGCATAGTCTCCACATCAAAGGCCACAATGCGGTAGGGACGATCCCGCTTTTTTGGCTCAAGCGGACTGATGAAACACCCACGCGATGGGTCATGATAATTTTGGCATGTGTAACAAAAGCGCTCAGCGCATGAATGCCCCTATTCCAAAAATAAAAATCAATAATATATTAATCCTGACTTACTTTTCTTCCATTCCGACTGTTATTGGCCACATCCCAGATGAGACCACATTGCTGGCATTTTTTCGAAGCTCTGCAAAAATTAGAAGCGATGTGATGTTGGTAGCAGTCGTTGTTGCGGAAGTCCTTCCGGCATGCATTGCAATGCTCAAAAAATCCGGGCTCCACCTCGCATGGAAATGTCGGTCCAACGCGAGAGCATAACTTGCATCTCGCTTTGCAATTGAATCTGTGTTAAATCAATTAAGAAATGGATTTATTTTACTCATTTACCTGTGGTCCGAATTCCGATGATATGGCCTCTCGCATGCCAGGCAATAAGGAGTGCCAAATAATCCTCCTCGCTTCTGAACTCCATCGAAATGGTGATTGTCGTAGTAAAGCAGCAATGGCACATTGTAGTCCAGCTCGCCATATTTGGAAAATGGGCTGTAGTCACCGCTGGCGTCAAATATGAAGACACGGAATCGATATTCCGGCATTGTCTGCTTCCAATAAGCCAACACCATTGGAACATAAGTTTCGTCGTCATAATTATCCTGAAAATATTATTATCGATTGAAAAATTAACTATTTTTATGCTCCCTAAAAGCATTATTTTAAAACCATTAACTTACCAAATTTGGCGGCGCTCCAATTTGGTTGACCAAATTTAAGCCATCCGCTAGCATGCGCCCAGTTTGCATATGCCGATTATGAAGGTAGTCGTGGAATTTCCAGCGCGGCCATTTTTGTGTTTTGTCGATCATTGCTGCCTGGAGCGCATAAAACAGGCAATAGTTCCTCTTGTCAGGATTTCGGATCTAATTTTTCAGTAAAATTTATGCATAAATTAGGCATGAAAAACCTTGATAAGGCATTGGTCGTGTATGCGATGATGGACTGTGTCTTTATTCCGGCGTGCACCACCACGCAGCTGCCGCTTAGTAGTTGGCAAAGCGCATCGATCGATTGTCGTGATGCCCACCTATTTCAAAATGCTAAATAAATAATCGATTATCATAAATGCTTACCGTAAACGGCTCTCCCCATAATGTGATTCCGTCGCGGGTTTTGCTTTGCGCCACTTTCCAGAATTCATGAAAAATTGCGCTTACGGTGTCCTGCGTGATCTGCCGGATTGGAACGAGAATGGGCCCACCATCCAGCAATGCACTGTTGATGATGCAGCCAAGATTCGTTGGTTCGATGCGATGCTCTCTGCTTTCATCGATCGACGCATCAACGCAATGCTGAAAAATCTCCATCAGAAGGGCTTCCGGGTCATTCGGCAATTCCTCAATGCTGAATGTTGTTTTGGTCGAAAGGCATTTGAATCTGCTGTGAAAATCGCTGTCGCTGTTCAGCTTTTTGACATATTCCTTGGCCGGCTTTGCATGCGGTGTCGATGCTCGTTGTCCATCACCAATCTGTTGCCCCAGCAAATTTTCAACGAAAAATGCAGGTGTTGATGCGTGTTCAGAAATGTCGCCCAAAATTTCATTGATGAGGAAGCCACGTGGGCGTTTGGATGGGGGATGCTCATCATGAGAAAGGGATGCGGGGCGTTTGGATGCACGACGGTTTTCCATTTTTGATTGGATTTCTTTAATAAAAATAATAATTAAAAGGAATTAAAAACGCGAGCAAATTATTTGCGAACAAAAATTGAGTAAAATTTAAAATGATTTTGGAAAAACAACGGGAAAATTTTTTGGTAAGCGTTTAGCGACCAATTTTTTGGCAGCTGCCAGATCCCGCCCTCACTCCATTAATGGCTCTCCGAACGGATTGTGGATGCAGTGGAGAGATGGTCGGGCATCCCCGCATTAATAATTAATTACTTTGTTAAAAAGAGAAACAAATTTTGACCATTTTATTAAGCATATTTAATGAATACATATCGGGATCATCGCATGTATCAAGTACATCAAGAAATGTTTCGAAATTTTGGCCAAGCGACATGTGATAAATAAACACAATGCAATGTGGACCGCATGTGGATGCGAGAGGGGATTGGTATGGTACGGGGTTATGCATAATACCTGATGGAAATTCGGTCAAAAGCAAATTTTTAATGGTTGATGGAATAGGTAGGGCAAGACTATCAAAATAAATCACTTTATCTTGCTGGTTTCTCGCATAAATTGCCACCCAATGTGATCCCTTCTTATAATATGGGTCCCTGTTCACAACCAAAGCTGCAGGGAGTTGCATAGTAGATGGCGGCGGGATTTTATCGATTGCATAGCATCCTCTAAATATTCTGGCCGTATGCGGATTTGATGCCAAAATTTTGTGGATTTGATTCGTATCCATTATGCTTGCTCTCTTCTTGTTGATTTTTGGACTTCAATTTGAACACCAAGCAGAGCTGATGCAGCATCAAAGTGATTATCAGCATCAAATACAATGCGAACAATGCACAGCATACTGCTTGTTGAAAAAAATTGCTTTCATCAGGGGCACTTTTGCAAAGTTGGAACAATGGAGAAACAACCGCCGAGATGGGCACCTCCTGGTCAATCAATTTGCTAGGGTTTGGAAGTCCAGCTGTCGAAGCTAAAGGTGGAGTTGTGGATGATACTGGTAGACTGGTCGATGGTATCTCACTTGTGGTTGGGAATGAAAATGGTGGTAATTTTGCACGAAGTGCCTTTCTGCGCAAATATTCCGAATATTCGGGAAGTTCAATGGTCGATACGATGGGGAGAAAAGCCCGAATTAAAAATATAATAAGGAGAGCATTTTTGGAAATCATTTTTATTCTGAGTTAAAAAAAATCTGTTACAACAACAATGAAAAATGAATTAAATGGTGGTATCGGTGGTAATTGTACGGTTTTTATCCAACATGATCAATGAATCGGCTTCACCCATCACTACAAGAATGACCCCTTGGGCTGGCACAGCGGTCCGAAATTTTATGCATACATTAGTAGAGCCTGAGCGAATGAGATCGAACAATCCGGCCTGGTCATCACCGCTATTGGTAAGGTTGAAAACATAGATGCAATGCGTGGCGCCATATTGGGTATAGGTGATCCCATTACTTTCCAGAGAATTGCTAAATCCTACCGCTTCATTCATGTCCGAAAATGCACGCACATATTTTGCATGGGGATAGTCCAAGTCATAGGGTGCCTGCGGGTAAGAGCGGCCATTGGCTATTATGGTAATCTCACGCACATCAAATGGTTGAAATTTGAATGGAGTTGTTGCAAGTCTACCCACATAATCCGCATTAGCTACCAGGCCCAAAGTGATGCGGCGCGGGATTTGGTCCATGAATAAATTGGCATTAAACTCATAGCGTCCCTCATTGATGAACAAGGATTTTAGCATAGTTTTTCTCAGTGCATATCTGGCGGGTTTTTGGTCCAATTTTCTTGCAATGTCCAATGCGAGCCCATCCATTAAATTGATTTTTTTCACATATAGCTTAAGTGCCAATAGTTCGAGAATATAACGCGCATTTTGTTGAGCGCCGGGGGCTACCATCATAAAATTTCCCTCATTTGGTGTAATTTCGATGTCCACCTCGCAGTGATTGATCAAATAAAGGGGTTGGTTGAAAATGTCCGCATCCAATTTTGACATAAGTTGAACCGTCCTGCTTCCAGCAAACATTTCTCTTCTCGCATTATGACCCTCTCCATTTTCCTGCTGTACCCCAATATCACGTCGATAACCCGCAGCATTCAGATGCGTGTCCTTGGCTGCCGCAGAGAAAGAAAGCTCANAGCAGAGCTGATGCAGCATCAAAGTGATTATCAGCATCAAATACAATGCGAACAATGCACAGCATACTGCTTGTTGAAAAAAATTGCTTTCATCAGGGGCACTTTTGCAAAGTTGGAACAATGGAGAAACAACCGCCGAGATGGGCACCTCCTGGTCAATCAATTTGCTAGGGTTTGGAAGTCCAGCTGTCGAAGCTAAAGGTGGAGTTGTGGATGATACTGGTAGACTGGTCGATGGTATCTCACTTGTGGTTGGGAATGAAAATGGTGGTAATTTTGCACGAAGTGCCTTTCTGCGCAAATATTCCGAATATTCGGGAAGTTCAATGGTCGATACGATGGGGAGAAAAGCCCGAATTAAAAATATAATAAGGAGAGCATTTTTGGAAATCATTTTTATTCTGAGTTAAAAAAAATCTGTTACAACAACAATGAAAAATGAATTAAATGGTGGTATCGGTGGTAATTGTACGGTTTTTATCCAACATGATCAATGAATCGGCTTCACCCATCACTACAAGAATGACCCCTTGGGCTGGCACAGCGGTCCGAAATTTTATGCATACATTAGTAGAGCCTGAGCGAATGAGATCGAACAATCCGGCCTGGTCATCACCGCTATTGGTAAGGTTGAAAACATAGATGCAATGCGTGGCGCCATATTGGGTATAGGTGATCCCATTACTTTCCAGAGAATTGCTAAATCCTACCGCTTCATTCATGTCCGAAAATGCACGCACATATTTTGCATGGGGATAGTCCAAGTCATAGGGTGCCTGCGGGTAAGAGCGGCCATTGGCTATTATGGTAATCTCACGCACATCAAATGGTTGAAATTTGAATGGAGTTGTTGCAAGTCTACCCACATAATCCGCATTAGCTACCAGGCCCAAAGTGATGCGGCGCGGGATTTGGTCCATGAATAAATTGGCATTAAACTCATAGCGTCCCTCATTGATGAACAAGGATTTTAGCATAGTTTTTCTCAGTGCATATCTGGCGGGTTTTTGGTCCAATTTTCTTGCAATGTCCAATGCGAGCCCATCCATTAAATTGATTTTTTTCACATATAGCTTAAGTGCCAATAGTTCGAGAATATAACGCGCATTTTGTTGAGCGCCGGGGGCTACCATCATAAAATTTCCCTCATTTGGTGTAATTTCGATGTCCACCTCGCAGTGATTGATCAAATAAAGGGGTTGGTTGAAAATGTCCGCATCCAATTTTGACATAAGTTGAACCGTCCTGCTTCCAGCAAACATTTCTCTTCTCGCATTATGACCCTCTCCATTTTCCTGCTGTACCCCAATATCACGTCGATAACCCGCAGCATTCAGATGCGTGTCCTTGGCTGCCGCAGAGAAAGAAAGCTCATGCGACAAATATGTTTTATAGGCCATCAGTGAATTTGAATTGAAAACTTCCCGCCCATTTATAGAAACACGCATATCACGAATGAATGTTGCGCCAAGCATTTGAATTGGTGCCACATTTTCTCCAGCAGCTAAATCGGCAAGTTGTCCACCTACACCCTCGCGTCGTATGCGAAATTCCGAGAGCAAGAAGCATTTTGAGAGGTCAATGTAGTTTTGGCTTGAGTGTATTTTGAAATGGTAAGGCGATACTTCCAATGGATTGCTGGTCAATATTTCAAAAACCTTTGCTGATGATACACTCACATTGGTAGGCGGAATTTGGAAGAAATCCAATGCATTAGTAATTGAATTAATGCTATCGGTGTCGATTTTATGGAAAGCCATTATTCAATATAATCCAAATGCGTCGGATCGTAGGCGCTTTTTTGAAGAAATGATTCCTGGTTTTTTGAGGGTAATCGCTTTTCCAATAATGGTTTGGTGCGGAGGTATTCTTTTCCTATGCTGTCGTCCCCTTTTTATAGCATTGGCTTTGCCTGTCCCGAATTGTTTCTGCATCCCACCCTTCTCTAGCACTGTGTCAATTCCACGCTTCCCCTCTTCCACAAACGCCCTTTTTAACGGCTCGCCCTCGGTTACTCGCTCCAGCACGCGTTGCCCTGTGTTAAGTGCCTCCGAACCGACAGTGGTTCCAACTCTTTTAATTAGAGGGAGAAAGAAGCGCCAAAGTCCTCGAAAAACATCGCCTACACCCGCTCCACCCTGCAATCCATAACCGCGCTGATAGGGAGGTGATCCTTTGAAGTATGTGTATGCGTGTGCATCACTCGAACCACTGCTCATGCCGAGTGGACCCGCTCCAGTTTGCACATAATCATCGTAACCAAGTTGACTAGTGTCAAACACAACATGAACCATTTTTGATGCTGGTAATATTTATTCAATGTCAAAATAAAATAATGGATGAATGACAATGTGATGGTAATTCAAAAGTTTATCACTTTCTTAAATAGTAGCACAACTAGCACTGTTCCAAAAGCAAAAGGTACAAAGCGTCCTGTGTCAAGTGTACGAAGTTCGATCTCAATTTCACTAATTTCTCGGGGAAGCACGCGTGCAAAAATTGGCGAATCGTAGATTTTTTCATTATATTCACCTGGGATGGCGCCGGATACCGAGACGACACGAAGCAGAGAACTAAGCGAATTTCCGATAATCATTTGTTCAGTGAGGCCATTAGCGTAAACACCAAAGCTGGAGAAGCCACCTCGTAAATCTGGCGAATATTTTGCAATTTCTCCATTTACCACCTTTTGGGGATCCTCAAAGCCGAGTACATAGCCGAGTTGGCGCGAAAAGGAAATGTAGGTGATGTTAGGTGCATCAAAAGCCACTTTGAATCGTTCAAAATCCTTATGATAATGAATGCGCAATGCACCGAGCATTTTCTTAAGCATCGATATATCAATTTCTTCTCGCATGGGATATTTCCTCTCCTCTCCGAATATCAGGGAAAGTAAGCGATCTGCACGACTCTGCTCACCTTCCTTTGGTCGCTTGCCAAACATGTGACCTATTATGCTGTCCTCCTCTTCCACATCAGTATCGGTTCTATGCTGAATTTTTAGGACTTGCTTCAGACTCTGTGCCTTGGAAATTTGCTCTGTTGATGCTGGTGCATTCGCATCCTGTTGAGACTTTGGTGTTTCTATAGCATCCACTGGCTTCTTTTTTCCTACCAAAGCATCTCCTACCGCATCATCACGAGATTTTTGTCCCTCCTCTGGTTTCTTTCCAAATATTATATCAAGGACACTATCACTCCGCGGTGCAGCCGAAGTTAATGGTTGGCTTTCCGGTTTCTCTGCTTTGGCATCCGGCTTTGGTTCGGGTTTGGTCGGAGCCGTAGGCTTGGCCGGGGTAGTTGGCTTGGCCGGGGCCGTAGGCTTGGCCGGGGTCGTTGGCTTGGCCGGGGCCGTAGGCTTGGCAGGGGTGGTAGGCTTGGCGGGGGTAGTAGGCTTGGCAGGGGTCGTAGGCTTGGCGGGGGTGGTAGGCTTAGCTGGCGGTGGCACCGCTGGTTTTGATGCGGATTTTTGCAATTGTTTAGCGGCATTCAAAGCATCCCCTAACATAGCCGCATCCAGAAGATCTTTGGATAATCTTGATTTCTTTATAATCTCTTCAGGATTAATGGCATAAGGTGGGGATTTAGGTACTTGATCTCTCGGCGGTGAAGTTGGGCGCTTATCTGCTGCTCTTTTACGTCTTTCTTCTGTTCCGGATAATATTGATGGTTGTTGAAGAAAGGTGTGGTCATGCTGCTCAATGTTATCCAATGCACGCGCTTGATGCTGTAATGTAGCCGCAAGAAAATCCTCCAATTTTTCAGCTTTTATGTGGGAAGCTTTAGCTACTGGTACGCGAAGTATTTGGGGGCGTTCACTCGCATCCGTGAAATGAATATTAATCCATTGCTCATCGAGAGTCCCAACAGTACTAGGCCAACTATAAGGGTAACTTATGCTGTGTAGCCCGCATACCCAATCTCCATTGAAATGCAAATGTTTCGGTAGGTGGACTCGAAATTTATTTGGCTGATTATCCGGATAATCTGGTACGTTGCTCGTCAAAAATACAAAGAAGCTGTTCGACATTATTTATTCTCAATACAAAATACAATTAAATGTGAAATGCATGCGAAATTGGGGGGAAGAATGCCTTTTATACAAGTTGAGATTCATTTATCCACTGTCTTTCCGGGTAGCCTACAAATTTGACAAGCAACTCTGTGGTGCCATCATGTGATTTGCGCTTTCGAAACACTCGCTCAATGCGATAGCTTGTTTGGGCATCCTTGCGCACACGNGGCGCGAAAAGGAAATGTAGGTGATGTTAGGTGCATCAAAAGCCACTTTGAATCGTTCAAAATCCTTATGATAATGAATGCGCAATGCACCGAGCATTTTCTTAAGCATCGATATATCAATTTCTTCTCGCATGGGATATTTCCTCTCCTCTCCGAATATCAGGGAAAGTAAGCGATCTGCACGACTCTGCTCACCTTCCTTTGGTCGCTTGCCAAACATGTGACCTATTATGCTGTCCTCCTCTTCCACATCAGTATCGGTTCTATGCTGAATTTTTAGGACTTGCTTCAGACTCTGTGCCTTGGAAATTTGCTCTGTTGATGCTGGTGCATTCGCATCCTGTTGAGACTTTGGTGTTTCTATAGCATCCACTGGCTTCTTTTTTCCTACCAAAGCATCTCCTACCGCATCATCACGAGATTTTTGTCCCTCCTCTGGTTTCTTTCCAAATATTATATCAAGGACACTATCACTCCGCGGTGCAGCCGAAGTTAATGGTTGGCTTTCCGGTTTCTCTGCTTTGGCATCCGGCTTTGGTTCGGGTTTGGTCGGAGCCGTAGGCTTGGCCGGGGTAGTTGGCTTGGCCGGGGCCGTAGGCTTGGCCGGGGTCGTTGGCTTGGCCGGGGCCGTAGGCTTGGCAGGGGTGGTAGGCTTGGCGGGGGTAGTAGGCTTGGCAGGGGTCGTAGGCTTGGCGGGGGTGGTAGGCTTAGCTGGCGGTGGCACCGCTGGTTTTGATGCGGATTTTTGCAATTGTTTAGCGGCATTCAAAGCATCCCCTAACATAGCCGCATCCAGAAGATCTTTGGATAATCTTGATTTCTTTATAATCTCTTCAGGATTAATGGCATAAGGTGGGGATTTAGGTACTTGATCTCTCGGCGGTGAAGTTGGGCGCTTATCTGCTGCTCTTTTACGTCTTTCTTCTGTTCCGGATAATATTGATGGTTGTTGAAGAAAGGTGTGGTCATGCTGCTCAATGTTATCCAATGCACGCGCTTGATGCTGTAATGTAGCCGCAAGAAAATCCTCCAATTTTTCAGCTTTTATGTGGGAAGCTTTAGCTACTGGTACGCGAAGTATTTGGGGGCGTTCACTCGCATCCGTGAAATGAATATTAATCCATTGCTCATCGAGAGTCCCAACAGTACTAGGCCAACTATAAGGGTAACTTATGCTGTGTAGCCCGCATACCCAATCTCCATTGAAATGCAAATGTTTCGGTAGGTGGACTCGAAATTTATTTGGCTGATTATCCGGATAATCTGGTACGTTGCTCGTCAAAAATACAAAGAAGCTGTTCGACATTATTTATTCTCAATACAAAATACAATTAAATGTGAAATGCATGCGAAATTGGGGGGAAGAATGCCTTTTATACAAGTTGAGATTCATTTATCCACTGTCTTTCCGGGTAGCCTACAAATTTGACAAGCAACTCTGTGGTGCCATCATGTGATTTGCGCTTTCGAAACACTCGCTCAATGCGATAGCTTGTTTGGGCATCCTTGCGCACACGGGCCAACTCCTCGCCATAGAATGTGCCACGAAATTTTTCACCCTTCTCGTCCCTCAGCTTATATCGAATTGGTCTTACTCGGTCCTTTACCGCATCAATTTCCAAAATTTCATCACCATAGTTGGGTAGAGAGCCCTTCTCAAAGGATCCCTTATCGCGGCTCATGCGCACATGCTCATCCACTTTAAATTTGGCTTTCCCCTTCCGTTTACGCCATAAATTGGATCCATAAATTCGCCGCCAAACATGCTGTGCATTGTCAAAATTCACATCGATGGGTCGCATGCCATGCACTCTACTCCGCGATCGATTGATGCCATCTACAATTTTTTGCACAACATCGAGCCAATTCAATGTCTGATTTTGGGAAAAATAGCGGTAAAGTCTCTGCTTTAATGTCCGGATGGCACGCTCAGCAATCGATGCCTTGACTATCGAATGGGTAGGCTCATGCTTTGCAATCTCCTCTTCCTCCAACAATTCCTTGAGTTGTCGATTTCGAAATTCAGTGCCCTTGTCGGTGAAAAGACGATGCGGGAGCATGGGCATTTGCGAGAACAAATTTTTGAAAGCCACCACCATGTCATCTGCCTTCTTTGTTTTCAGCGGTTCAACAAACAATCGCTTTGAGAGCACATCCACTGCCACCAGCAAATATCGATTACCTTTGTTGTGCCGAGAAAGCGCTTGAAAATCGGCGAGATCCGCTTGCACATCAGTCATAAAGCCAGCTGCCACAGTCTTAGCGCGAGCAAAGCGTACACGTCGAGGGCGCATTAATGTGTAAGTGCGATGCCCCTCCAAATAGTGTTGTACATCCTTTTTGCGAATATGCGGCCCCAACTCCTTCCGCGCGGCCCTCCATAATGCATCAACACCGGCGAAAGCAGCAGGCGAAGCTGGATCGTTGTAGAGGCGATCTAATGCAGTGTTCAATGCCATTTCCATTTTTCCGGTTGGAAGCGACCCGTCTTCTTGGTCACCTGTTTTCTCCGCTTCAATGGGGAAGTCCATGCGTAAATGGTTGGGTCTGCTTTAAGTTTTGCTTCTATAATTTGTGTGCCCGGTGGCGCTTTGGTTTGCATAGGTATGATCCCAGCTCGCTTTTCGATTATATATTCTAACGAGTTTCGTACATTGCTTCGTCTAACCGGTTTTCCATGCGGATCGATAATTGTTTCATCTACTATGCTGAAGCGATCGGGAAAGCGATTCATCTCATCAAATATTTTGTCAATTAATTGTTCGGTAGTTAATTTACTAAGTGCATTTGATGGTCCAGCTGATGTGTTTGGAGCGGCAGCTGGCACATGGTCGGAAGTTGCGGGTTCCTCTATAGGCTCCGCATCCTGTGACAAGAACTCTTCCTCATCATCAGTAAGGTAGGCATCGCGCAGTTCTCTGTCACTTGCGGTCGATAGAAGGCTGATAGTCCTGCTAATTCGTGGTTCGCTTATAGCTGATCCTAGAGATGCGCTGCTTATGCTTCTTGATGGATGCGAGAGTGCTGAATGAAGCGTAGCATTGCTACTACTCTCATCATCCGTTAATAGATTACCTTCACGCTCACGTTTTCGTGGTCCATGCAAGGATGATGAAATACTTGCAGCGCCTCGTCTTTTAACAGGTCTTCGTGGTGGTGGTGGTAGTCCGCGATGTTGTCTTGGGGGGCGAGGTTGTCTTTCTGGTATGGGTGCGGGAGGAGGTGGGGGTGGATGCTGGGGTGGAACTTCCATGGGTAGATCCTCTTCTTCATTTCCTCTCCGGACAAGCATCTTTGCTCCACCTTTGGTTACTTCCACTTTAACGGGTCTGCTTTCTCGCTCCTTGAGTATATGCAGATAGCGTCTCAATTCTTGGTCATAGCGAGTTTTCTTTGCGGACAAGTTATGCGTGCGGTCATGTTTTGCATGCTCGAGGGCTCGTCTGGCATAATCTAAGCTAATGTCACCGGTATCGGATGTGGTGAGTCCTCGATAAATATCCTCCGGTACAAGAATGAATTTATTGGCCATTATTTATGAAATGAAAAAATGATGTGTGTGCCTTATTAAATAACTTTCTGCGCTAATTCCACTAGTATCGGCGTGATTAAGGCTGCAAATAAACCGGGTAAACCTTCCCCCGTTTGATTGTATAGCAATTGTCGTGCTCCACGTTCACTGCGTACCCTACTCATGCGTCGGACAAAATTGGCATACGGGAGAAGTCGATTCTTTTGTCGGGTTGTCAATCGGAAGCGCGATTGCACAATATTCAAGCAAATTTCTGCTATTGCCAACAACTGATTGGTGGTAGCCTTTCGAAGTAGTCGCTTACGCTTTCGGATGGATTTAGTGTGAGCAAGTGCGCATAAGAATGGTTTGCTCTCGCATACGATTTGACTAATTTTAACTTGGTGTTGTTTAGATGCTACCATTTTTAGGAATGAATAAGGTTAAGCCTCCGGCATCCTCGCGATCCTGATTAAATATGTTTGTTCTTAGCCGGAGTAAAGGAGATGAAGATGCATGCATGTCAATGAGAAGATAACCATATGGTTGTGCGGTGGCTTTTCTATACGCATCCAAGAAGAAATCGAGCTGATGCGGGAAAAGCTGGACACCAATATTACGGACAGAGAGCAGTGAGTTCGGTGCTCGCATTAAAATCAAATATTGAGCCGACTGACGAGCGACCTTTATTTTTCGATCAAATAAGCTCTGGGTAACGAAAATAACCGCAAAGTTTCCATGGTGAGATTTTTTCGTGAATAACTCGGATAGGTAACGTTCATCAATGGAGAGCATAAGGTCGTCGAGAATGAGCAGCATAGGCTTAGGTTGGCGCATTATCAGCTCTTCTGGTGGGACCCCTGCATACACATCAACTCCCGCTCTTTGAAGTACCGGCACTGTCGCATTCATTTCGCCGAAACAATATAGGATGGACACTGGTTTGGGATGAATTAGAGAGTCCGACTCGGCAATTAGGCGGAGTAAAAGTTGGGTCTTACCCGAAGAGGAGGGACCGGCTATGATGATGCCGCATGGAAGTTTAAAGCAAAGATCTTTTTCGGAGAATGATTGTGCATTAATCATCGTTTATTCTTATTATTGCTATAAGAAATAAAAATAAATATGCATGAAAGTCAAATTAAATATGCATGGAAAGAGGATACGAGAGAAAATGTTGCATCAATTATGCTCAAATTTTTGGCGGGGATGCAGGGAGAGGAATGGTTTCTTGTTGGCTATGATCCAAAAAGGTAGTGGCCGCGGAAATGTTTTGGTAAAATTCTTGCAATGCCTCGTCCTCTGCACCCTCCTGAATTGTGTGCAATGCATGCGTTGGTGATTCGGCTTGAGCATCCTTCCCCACCACCTTGGTCCCTTCCACCTTCTCTGTCGCATCGCTGACAATGTCCATGGCATCCTCCAGCTTTTTCCCATCATAAACAGCGGTGATGGTTGCTGTAAAAATTTCTTATATTAGACTTATTGGTTTTTTAGTTAGCTTACTTTTGGTCTGCATAGAATCCGCAAACAGCATCGATATGAGCAATTTTACCACGGTTTTGGCTTTGTTGCGAAACTCGCCTTCCTGCAAGGCATCGGCCATCAGATTTGCCTCCAACAATTCTAGCATCAATTTTCCCTTTTCATTCATTTCCTCGGTCGTTGTTGCTTCCTTGGCCAATTGAACAATTTTCTCCAGTTCTTCTTTAGTTTCTTTTTCTGATGCGTTGGACAAATTTTGAGTAGATGCTGAGCGGCATAATGGTTGGTCCCCATGAGGGAGATTGAAAACACGGGCCTTGTTTTTGATCTAAAAATAATATTTTAGAAAAGTCAAATCGTTATTTTACATACTCGGAAGAAGCAATGGCCTGGTAGGTCATAAACAACGTCGAACGGGACAAACTCCTTTGCGTTTTTGAAGCGTGGGCACCATAGCGCGATGCCTTCCTTGCAAATTATTCCGTCCACGTCACATTCGGTGGCCTTGCATTTGCGACATTTTCCCGTGTCCTCAAAAGGAACAAATTTCGGCGTTGCCAGGCGTTGTCCACTAGTAAGCAAAATCCCGCCTGACGTAACATTTATGTCCGCTTCCGATAAAATTTGCTTGAAGAGGCCCTCTTTGTCATTCATGTTGATGGCCATTTTTATATTGGTCAATAGATAGAAATGGATGCTTGAAAAAATTTTGGAAATTTTGGAAATGATTTTGAAAACGGAGTGGGTGAAAATTTTGGTTTATATTTGGGCACTTATTAAAACTCCGCCCACTTTTTACGCATTTTAAGCATGCATGAAAATCGATGCGGAAAAATTCCGAAACGAAATGCATAAAATGAAATTTTTCTGAAGCCGAAAATTCAGTCACATGGAAACAGAAAGAGAACAGAATAGGAAAACATGGTATTCTTTTGTTTTACATTCTGGATTTCCAATATTCTCATCAATGTTTAATAAACATTATATAATAATTATATATTTATTATTATTATTTTATTTATTTATTAAATAATAAAGGGAAATTGATTTTTATTTAAAAAATTTTTATGCATAAGAAGATTAAAAAATATATGAAAAAATAATAAAGAATCCATCATTATTATTATTATGCGTAATTCACGCATGGATAACATCTCGCATCATCCGTCCATCCAGTAATGTTGTCGATCTGAAATAATAATAATAATTATTGTTATTATTTTATTGTTGCATTTTCCCACCTATGCAGAATGCGGGCGCATGTATATCAAACAGTGCCGCTTCTGACCTGGGATGGGTGTGCCGGGAACGGAATGAGGGCCAATCGCGACAGATGGTGGTGTCTGAGTGAACAAAGTAAATTTATTTTGGAAAAATGTAAGAAAAATAAACAAAAAAACTACCGATGCCTGATGCGGATGCTCAACTGATGCAGGAGAGCGTCGCCAGATGTGAAGCGCGCACAACAGAATGATGGTGACCAGCTATAAAAAATGTTTTTGATTTTTAAAAGCGAATTCTAATAAAAATAATTAATAGAATTTTTATGCATGAATTTTCCATAAAATTTTTTATAAATAAAATTTAAAAAAAAACTTAATTTTTAATAACATAAGATGCGTAATAATATATTTTAGCATATGCGAAAATTCAAAAAATTAATGCATACAAATTGATGTTTTAAATTAATTTTTAACCTGTAAAATTCCGAGTACAGCAATTCCAGCAAGAAGCATCAGCATTTGATGTGTCCACATAGAGTCGACGGTTCCGCCAGCTCTGCCAGCCAAAAAATCGGCAAAATGGTGGATGGGTACTGAAGGATGCAGGCATTCGATGGGTTTGGTGTAGAGAGCCGGTCGAACACACTTCAGACCATCAGGGCATGAGCAATTCAGCTGTTCGATCCACTGCAGAAAAGTTGGGGAAGGGGCCATTTTTCAGAATTGGATGTGTTGGATGTAATGGATGATGAAAAACATCCATCTCCTACCCCCCTTGTTCACCTTCGATTTTTGCCTATTATTACAAAATTCGCCCCCTTCCCCAAATGCAGATGTTCATCTTTTTTCGTCTTCCCTTTTCCCCATCTTCGCATCTCTTCCCTTCATCTTCCCCTCCTCGCTTCCCCTTTATGCATCTTCCTTCCTTTCCGATGCATGAGTAATGCATTCGGATTGGCAAGCATCGCATAATTAAGCGTATTTTCATTTCTGTTAACCATTATCTCGGTCAGCAAACCCAATAAATCATGTGAAGAAAGAGGGGAAGAGGAGATGGGTGGGGGAGGGTTACGGTATTGCGCAATTGGGGGGGGGGCGGTAATTAATTATTCTTGTCCCGGCCCATAGGCTCTCGCTCCATCCGCTCCTCCCGTCCCTTCCCCGCATCCCCTTCTCCTCAATCTCGCGCATCCCCTTTCTCGCGCACTCCCCCCCCTCCCCCGTTAATTAATTCTACGGCATCGCGTGCCGAGAATTAATTAACACCTAGAGCGGCATTGATCAAAGGGAAAAGGTGTGAAATCCCTTTGATCTTTGCCGCTCTAGGTTACGTCTGTATTCTACTGATATGTTGTCCAAAATAATGCTTTTTTGCATTCTGTTGTTCTGCCCACCAATAATCAGCAAACCTGTATCAAACAACAAGCACAACGGAAATAGCAATCAAAGGGAATGCAGCCCAAATCCGCCAAACATCGGCATCGAGGGGCTTCATCATTGTGTGGTGTACAGGTTAGCAGGGAAAACGGTCATTAACAAAGTGCTTTTGCTGATTATACTGCAATTTGATTTGACATTATCAGAATCAGATGCAACTCATATGACTAACAAGGGAGGTTCCCGAGGTGTCACGCTCCGATTCTTTTGGACCCATTCTAATATATAGAGCACTCTCACTAACCACGGCATAATTGAGCCTGTGCTTAAAGCACCTCGAAATTTTTTTAAAAATTAATATAAAACCAAAACCATTCGTAGCTCAATTAAATATGATATTGCCATGGTTTGCACAGATGCTCTATAAATTAGAATGGGTCCCCAAAGAATCGGAGCGTGACACCTCGAGAATCTCCCTTGTACTTAGGGTATAAACTAAGTTCTGTCACCCTTTGAATAAATTTTAAAAAATATTTTTTAAAAATCATAGTTAATATAAGATATCCTCCAAATATCCACTATTATTATCGATGATATATTAGTATTATTTAAGCAAAAGATCATTTCCGAAGGCGTATGATTAAGGGGATTTTATAAGCAAAATACAATCAAAGGTCATTTTTGACATGTTAATATCGGGCTAATTTTTTCTCGAGAATGAAATGGCCTAGATAACTAATTTAAAGCTTTAACTTATAGAACATTATTTTCTGAATATTCTGGGTTAAAATGAGCGTCCTAGTTCAACTGGTAAATTTTTTCTAGGTCCCTTTTCGGAATGTTCGGTTTTGAGCCAAACATCCAAAAATTATTCCTTAGGAAAAGATATAAAAAGGCTAATTAATTTGTATTTTTAAACAAAATGACTTAATTAAGCCTAATTATATTGAATGATAATGATTTGTAGATTTGAAAAAGTCATTTAGCTGAGATTCCCATTTTCTTCACAAAAAATACCCTATTTTTAGGGTTTTTGAGCAAGCTCATATCACTCTTGATTAAATTTGTTGAATTTTTTCTTTAATGTACATAAAAGAGGATGTTTTGGGCTACATTTTCCGCTAATTTTGAATTTCGATCCCCAACGGAATGAGAAAGTTAGAGGCTACATAAATAATATAGTTGAATATTAAATTTGGGTGTATTTACGGGGAAAAATATAACTTTTTTAAAGGTAGGTCTAAAATAATGTTTTCTTGTAAAAATGAAAGTTAACCATTAATCCTACAAAATAAAAAAAGAATTACGAAGATTGATGGTTAAAAACCAAAGTTATGAATTTTTTAAAATAGCTCTATGAAAGGGTGACAGAACTTAGTTTACACCCTAAGTAAATGGACGCCAGAATCGGATTCAGCCCAAAATATTTTGCGTTTTTAATGGAATTTTTGGCATGGATTTTTCTCACTAAAAATGGGGGTATATAACAGGGATGGGTATCGTACCGTCTACCGCCTACCGCCTACCGCCGAATACCGTCTTTTTGGCGGCTACCGTCTACCGTTACCGTCTACCGTTTTTTCCCCAAATACCGCCAAAATACACCCCTAAGAATGGGGTCGCCGACCCGAAAAATGCACCCCTAAGAATGAGGTTCTCAACTCAAAAATTTTAAAATTTTCTCCGGCGGCCCCTATCGGGACCGCCGGCCACACTAAAATATTATCCAAATTTCTTATCAAAAGTATCTAAAATTTTAAAAATTTTCTCCCGATATGGTCGCCACCTCCCAGTGGGGATTATAGGTGGGGGATGGAAGGATTCCTAGTTCTTTCTCACTCTTAAGCCCAAAATCAAAAATTTTAGGAGGTCGAGAGGAAAAATTTTTTACAGAAAAATTGACCATTTTCTAAAAGAATTGATCTAAAATCTCAAATTTTCTCCGGCGTCATTTATCAGGGCCGCCATTACCCTAAAGCACAGTGAAATTTGCTTTTTTTTTAAATTGCTTTATGCGAAAAATTGATCAAGTTTCTTAAGAAAAAAAAATTTTTTTTAAAAATTATTATCGACAAAGAAAGCGGAAAAGTGAAAAACTTTGGTCCCGTTTTAAAATTTTCTCCACCGATACCTTTTTGGAAAAATTTGGCACCTTGGTGATTTTTTCCCCTCGACCTCTTGCTTCCCTTCGTTTCCTCTTGTTCTTAAAATTTGAAAATTTCCTTTATAAAAATTTTGGTCATACCCCCTTTCCAAGATAAGGCGCAAATTCTCGAAATTTTCTCCGGTGGCATCTAATTGGGTCGCCAAAATTTTTTTGTCACCAAAAAATCTTTTTTTAATTAGCAGAATCCTATGTTTGTAATATTGAAAATTGATGCCTACGATTTTTTTGACAAATAAATGAAGATTACACGAAAAATTCTTATTTCTGCAACGCAACATCAAAAATTTAGAATTTTTTGAGCACGAAAAATTTTCAACTTTTTTGAAAATACCGTCTACCGCCTACCGTCTACCGCCGAATACCGTCTTTTTTGCCGATATCGTCTACCGTTTTTTTTATCCTACCGTTTTTTGGGATCTATCGTCTACCGTCTACCGCCTACCGTTTTTTAAAATTCGATTTTGCCCATCCCTGGTATATAATACTGTATTTTCTTAAAGATTTTCTTAAAAGATTTTCTCCCTTTGCTTTTTTAAAGATTCTTAAAAGATTTTCTCCCTTTGCAAAATTTGTTAATAAATTAAATCAGATTAATGCATTTTATTTTGTAGCGAAAAGAGTGGAACATCTACTGCTAAAGCAGTACCCTGTCTTCCGGCATCGAGACCAGAAGGATGTGACCAGTGGGCGTGGGCTATGGTGTTTCATGTAAGAAAAGTACCAAATTTGGGTGGTATTTGGTTGGTATTTTGTTTTTTTTTTGTTACGGGGAAAAATATTTGAAAAATCAAACTCATAAGTTTTTTAAGGCTTGCTGGGCTAACAGCATTAAATATATACGGAATTTCACACATTTTCTTTTAGCCTTTTTTAAATTTTCGAATTTCTTTGAAAATTTTTTGAAATTTCAAATTTTTCAAATTTGAACTATAGTATTATAAAGGCCAAACTGTTTAAAATACAATATATATTTTCATTAATATTTTTGGCCTAGAAAGATTTAAAAAATTTGAGCCAAAATTTGGACATTTTGTTACTATTTTAACGTCTTAAGTGATTTATTATTATTCTATAATTTACAATCCATGAAATAATTGTTCAGTACACTGAAAGGGAATGTGACTAAAATGAAAAAAGCAGGAATTGATTCAGTTTCCAGCCATAACGTTTATTGCATTTTATGCGGCTTCGATAAACTCCTCAAATGGGAAGCCAAACTATTTTCATTGGATATCTCTAAATAAATTTTAATCTTCAAAATTTAAAACCAAAAAATAACCAAGAACTACCACACTGCCTCTAATATAATGGTATATATTATTTTTTTCAATATCCGCCTCTGAATATAATTTTTTTTAAATTTGAAAAATTTAATATTCAAGCGATCATTCATACAAAGCCCCGGAATTTTATTTGTGAATAGATTATAAAATTCTTGAAATTAATCTTCTTTTTTGATTGTGGAACTTGAAATGTTTAGTATTAACCCGTGAAATTTGACCCTATTGATAACCAGATTCCATTTAATTGTAAAGAAGAATGGCATTTTTGGGCTAGAAGGCCCTACACCTTCACTATTTTCCGATTCTTTACTATCGTCAATATTATTTATTCCTTCACTGATTATTCATTCAAAAAGTTTAAAGCAAATAAACAAATATTAAAAATTAACATATTTTGTTTACATATTGTCAAAAATACTATTGAATTTATTATGTCTAAATGTTCAAAGAAATAAAATAAACAATGTTGAACAGTTGATTTCTGCTGATGAGTCGGCAAGGTGTTATTCTCATAATTATTCGTCGCTTTTGCCAACAAATAATTCCATGTAGAGTGGCGGAAAGGCTTTGAGCATATTTTGCTGATGAATATGCTGTAAGGAAGGGTAAAATTAAATATAACTTTGCTGAATATGTAGTATATGTTGAGCCTGATATCGCAATGGCAGCCAAACTTTGGTCAAACATGGTATTTTTAATTATGAAACTCGTTAACAAAATATCCAACCCGTTTATTTTGGGATCCTACAACGTGTTCTGAAGTTTCAAAACACGTCCACCATCCGAACATCAGAATATTAATAATAATGTGCATATAATGTTTTGACCATGATTGGATGGAACAATTTGTTATGTTTTAGTTTTTAATAAATTTTTGAATTTTTTTCATTTTTAATTTTATTTAAGAAACTGCCAGTTTTGGAAAATATTTGCTTCGCTAATGGATTTTGCTTGGCCGAGTGCGCATTAGGCTTAAATGCGAAAAATAATTTTGAGGACCATGGCCAGGCCAGGGCACTGTCCTCCCGGAAATCCGAAAATTAAAACCCCGAACGAAAAAATTGGTTCTTGTTTCGAAATTAACAAGCTTTTAGCATTACCTGCTGATCTATCTCTGCCATCGCCCCGTCGGATGCCTTCATCTGCTCGCTTCGTTGTTTGTGCAGCTCCAATCGGATTCGGCCCAGACACTTCTGGTGGGTCTTGGCCAATTCTTTCAGCTGGGCCAAGGAATCCAACAATCGGCGAAATGCCTGGTCCCCGTTCGGCATTCGCTGTTGCAACTGCGTCAACAGGCAATTCTTCAGCTGGGCCACGTACGCTGCCATCCCAGGAGCGTGTTCAAGCAGAACGAAGGCCAAGAAGAGCGCATTTTCGGTGGAAGTCAGTTCGAAGGAGTTGAAGAACTGGATCATGCAGATCAACTGAATAAGACAAAATCATCAGATCGAAAATAATCGGTGGCGCTAGGTCGTTAAAAAAGCCCATTCTGGCCAGTCAAAATTCGGCCAGAAGTTTTAAATTTCCCAAAATACTGAAAAATAGGGTTTTTACGAGATATTTCCAACATTTCCAACTTTTTGGCCGAATTTCGAAAAATTAAAAATATCTTCAGATAGGGCATAAATTTCTACACTAGAGCTTTTTATATCCTTGGCCAAGCTAAACTTTAAAAAAAGTTTTTGGCCAGACAGGCAATGTTGGGCCTTTTTTAACGCCCACATTGGGCCTTTTTTAAGGCCCTAGCACCAAAATGAAAGCTTACTTCCTTGCCGAATTCCTCGTCCTCCCTATCCGAGCACTGGAACTTGGACACGGGCAACACCAAATTGTTCACATACAAGGTGTGACTTTGGCGATGGTAATGCTGAAATGATAGCTCCGATCAGAGAGCTCAGATTTTCATCGCTCTCACCTGGGATACCGCGATCAGCGCCAGAACAAAACTGGCCAATTTGAGGGCCTGAATCTGATAGTCTTGCTTCATCCCTACAAATCCCTTGATCATTTTGGCAAACTCGATGACACATTTGATGATATTTGTCAGCTCGTTGGCGAACTTCAGCCAGCCTTCGGAGCGACTCTAAACACTTAATCTTTATTTCGCCTAAAAAAATTTCGCCTACACGTTTAGAAAACTAACTTCTAGGCTCCGGCGCTCAAAAATAGATAACCGAATAATGTTAGATAGGTCCCGCAATCTAACTCCAAAACTTAGTTCCAGGCGCCGAAGTCTAGAAGTTGGTTTTCTAAACGTCTAGGCGAAATTTTTGTAGGCGAAATGAAGCATCCCCCTCTAAACACTATGTATTGTTGTTTATCCTGTCCATCCACGATCAACTTCTTTTTATTTCATATAAAACGCCTCCCTTTCTAATTTCACCTTCCATCCGTATTATTAGATTGGCTATTACTATTACTTATTAAGGGCAAAAATTCCTCTGAAAAACGGGAAGATACCAGATTGCGAACTGGTACACAGCAGGGCTGGGTCCCGTCCCGTTCCCGTCTCCCGTATTTCCCGTGTTTTTGACCTCCCGTATTCCCGTTTCCCGTATTTTCGTCAATTCCCGTGAAAATACACCCCTAAGAATGGGATTTTTGTTAAGATTTGTAAACAAATTTCAAGCTAAATTGTTGAAAATTCCTTAAGAAATCTCATTTTTTTCGCTTGAAATGCAAAATTTTCCCGCCCCCCAACAATTATTTTTCAATTGATATTTTCTACCATACTTTATATATACCTAGGTAGGTATGTCTCCTTATTCCTCTTCTTCACTCTCCTCCACCCTCACGCTTCCATCGATCAAATTTTTGAAATTTTTTAATTGGAACATTTTTTAAGAAAATTGTGCGAATTTTTGGGCTAAAGTTGTGATTTCCCCAAGAAAAAAATTTAGCCCTCGATTTTTTTCAGCGAATTTTTGAAAAATATTTTATTTCGAAAATTTTTCTCACTTTTTTGTAATTTGGAAATTTAAAAATCTGAAAAGGCTCATAATTGCAAGATTTACCATGATTGCAATTAATAAAAAATTCTGAAGTAATTTTTGCTTTTTAGAAATTTTATACATTGAAAATTTTCCCGTTCCCGTCTCCCGTATTCCCATATTTCCCGTGTTTTTGGCCAATCTCGTTCCCATAATTTTTCCCGTCCCGTGTTTTGAGGTTCCCGTATTCCCTTATCCCGTCTCCCGTTTTTTGAAATTCGATTTTGCACAGCCCTGGTACACAGTCCTGAAAACTCCTCTGGTGGTGCTGGATCGTTACAAAAAAATATCAAATCCACAATATTTGCTGGTCCAAAAATTACAGTGACTAATTGTAAGTTGTAAGTAGTGCAAAAAAATTTGCTCTATCTTCTTGTGCTTTAGTTTTTTTTAACTAAAATTTCGAACTTGTTGTTCCAATTTCGAAAAACTAAAATGCCAGAGTGTTCTTCAGAACTTTATCTCTGGAAGTTTAGGCATTGTAATTTATAAAAAAAAAGTTTTTGGAGAAAATTTTGAGTTTTGATATTACTTTGTAACTACATAGCACTCATCTGACAACACCCCGCCCCCAATTTCCATCCTTGCCTCCTGGTATATCTTCGCAAGATGCGAGCATGGACCAGCAGTGATGTACGACCTGCTGAACAATTTTCCGCCAACTGACCATGTTCACGAGTCGGCTCAATTGATGTTGCCGGTCAATGTCATCGGACACCAACAGATGGTGGTTTAGGTATACCGAGAAGATCTGTTCATAGGCAAAGCGGACATGCTTGATCAGATCGTCGTCGTCTGTCGCCGCCGGCATTCCTATTTAAATTAGCACATTAGATATGTAATTTAATAATGTACGGCAAACAATCATCATCCCTTTATACTATCCGCAAAACAAGCTCATTTTGTATGATTGTTTGAAAAAGTTGCATACCGTATTTTCTCTATTTGCGCCCCCCTCCCATTTGTACCCCCTCCTAATCGGGCCAGGAAAATTCGTCAGCGGAAAATCCGTCAATGAGAAAATTCGTCAGTGGGAAATTTCGTCAGTGGAGATAAATTTTTAAAAATATTTTTTTATAAGTCCATAAATTCGCTAGTAAACAATGGGTTTAATCAAAAATGCAGTAATCATTTTTATTCAAAATCAGTAATCATTTTATTTGCGACAAAACGAACTGATGTTAAAATCAGTCCAAAAAATCCATAGAAATGAAATTCTTTTACCGCCTCTATGATTTTATGACGCGTAAACATTCCATGTTAAATTATTGTTGTTTTTTTCTTTTTCCTTTATTTATTCACTTTTTATGAGCTATTGCAAGAAGGAATTCCAATATTCGAGAAAAACGATGAATGACCACTAAACGTCCCTTCTTCATAATGAACATCTCAAGATGACAGACTTTTCGTTTTTAGCATTAATATATAAAATATTAAATTTTTATAGCAAAATTGGTTCGATAAACAGAGGTCACTACTCACTGACGAATTTTCTCACTGACGAGTTTTCCTACTGACGAATTTTCATGGCGCCCTCCTAATAGATCCCCCTCTGGAGAGGGTTGAAAAATAGGACCCCGGGGGCACAAATAGAGAAAATACGGTAATTACCGTAAATAAACAAGCAATTTTAAAAAAGAAAATTGTAAAGAAACCTTTCGACTCTATTTTGACGGTGCCCGTCATCAGCTCTTCGCGATGGTGTTGGAGCATGGCCCGCATTTCGGCGTCGGTGCTGAACACGATTGTGTCCCCATCAAAGTCTAAAACATGATTAGAAAAACAATAAAAGAAATTATACAAGATTTTGTATTATGTGGTACAACCTACAACATCTCTCCTTCCCAAATTGTCAAATTGAAAATTGAAAAATTTTTATGAGAGACAACCAAAAAAAATTTGAAAAATTTCATAGGAATCATGTCAAGCTTGTTGATGGTATAAATTTACAAAATTTTCGCCAGCAGTATCCATTGAGGGCTTACGTCTTAAATCTCAAGCAAAAATAGCACTTTATTAAGAAAAATGGGCCTAGAAATTTTCTCTTGAGGGAGTGATTCTCACAAAGATAAAGGCCAAAGACCCATCAGGGTGGTAATCCACAAGCCACTAAAATATGACGTTTGCATTTTTTGGCCAAAAAATGCGGCAAAATTTAGCAATTGATGAAAAATGGGGTATCATTACAACTAAATCATAAATTTCTCATTACTTCATCTCAAGCAAGCCAATTTAAAGCAATTCTTATACAAAATTTAAGGGTTAAGGGGTGTCGGTAGCTCCGATAGGAATGCCGAAAATTTTTGAAAATTTAGGCTCTTCTTTTACGAAAAATGACATTTTTGGCATTTTTAAGGAATTCATTTTATTGAAGGGTACGACGGCAGTGCGAAAAAAAAAGTTGAGAATTTCAACCATTTGTTAAGAAATTTGATCATTTTTTAGCATTTATTTTTAAGAATTTCATTGTATTGAAGGCGTCGACGCCTTGATAAGGACCGCCGGAGAAATCACTGGAATTTATACCAGGGGTCGCAAGTCTGCTTATTTCTAAGAAAAGTGCTTATTTTGAGGGGTACCCTGCTTATAAAATTAAAAAGTGCTTATTTCTTAGCAAATGCTGATTTTTGACCGAATGACCAATTTTTCAAAAAATGCCCCTAAAATTCCATAAAAATGATCAAATTTCTTAAGAAAAAAGCAATAATTTTTCAAAATTTTCTCCGGCGGCCTCTATTGGGGCCGCCGACACCTCTTATTATCATGAAATAACTTCCAAAAATTTTTCTAAGCAACGAAAAATGTTCAAATTTCTTAAGGGAAAATGATCTAAAAACGCGAAATTTTCTCCACGGCCCCTATCGGGACCGCCGGCACCCCTCAACACTAAAATTAATTTAAAATAATTTTAAAGCAAAAAAAGAATAAATTTTTTTATCTAAGAAAAAGGCCTAGAGTGAGAAATTTTCTCCGGCGCCGAAACCAAAAAATGATCAATTTTCTTAAGAAAAATAACCGAAAATTCTCAATTTTTTCTCCGGCGACCCCTATCGGGACCGCCGCCTTCCCTCTAAATAATTTTTTCAAAAAAAAGGCAGAAAATAAGATCCGTGAAAAATATGTTTTGCCTCTTTTCAAGAGAATTCATTCATTTTTGTATCATTTTACCTTAAATTTTTTTATTTTTATTATCCAAATATTTTTTAGTGAATTTTGTGGTTTTGCTTATTTTTGCCCAATAGCCCCAGCAAAATGCTTATTTTTAGGGTCATGACTGCTTATTTCAGGAAAAAAAAACTTACGACCTCTGATTTATACTCCTTTTCTTAAAAATTAACCATTTTTTGTTTAAGTTTTTAATTTCCATTTTATAGGATAGCGATGGCGAAGAAAATTTTGAAATTGGACCCATTTTTCTTAATAAAATTAACCATTTTTAACCAAAATATAAAATTTCAAAATGTGGCAAAATGCGGCAAATGAGTCAAAAAGACGGCAAATGCCACACAAATGTGGCTGTTTCGTTACCCTGCCTAAGAGTGCCTTTATTTCTTTAGCAGCCCAAACTGGCCACCCTTGCATTATTTCTATATAATAAATTAATTTTTAAAATATTATCGATAAAATAATAATACAATAGCTCTATAAGTTTTTTCAATGCCTTTGAGTCCAATTATATGTATATTCCTATTTCAGGACCAGACATATTGCATTTTTGAAGCTAACTTTAGATTTATGCTGTTTTCAAAAAACAACCTCGATAGAACAGTTGGCCCCGGAAATTGGGCTCAATTGCTCGCAGTTTGGCCATCAGATCAGTGTAAGTCCACTGCTGGCAATGGAAGCGACGCCATTGGCGCTTTTCATGGCTGAACCATTTGACTGACACCGAATTTTTTGTTGTGCCAATGCCATCATGATCGTCAGTTTGGGCTGCATCCTCCACCAACTCAAAGGCATGTTCCTCGTCCATGGCTTTGATTGTGGTTGTCAGGGCTCGAGAGTTCAGTCAAAAGATTTTTTCTGTGGATTTGATATAGTATAAAATATACCCTGTAAAACGCATTCCAACTTGATCTATACGAAAGAAATACTTGGTTGTTCAGTGATCGTATGGAAATTTTCAGAAAAAAAAGGACATGAAGAGCCAACAATATAGTTTTCATAGGGGAAAATCCTCAAAAATAACGACAATATTGAAAAAGGGAGAATCAAAACTATTAGGTACCTATACCTATATTATATTTGATTGCATCTGTTTTGCTGTTTAAAAATTTTTAATGAGGACATTATAGGGGCCGCCGGATTTTTTTTTTTGAAAATATAGGCTTCTTTTCTTAAGAAAAATGAGTCATTTTTGATTAAATTTATCCAAATTCCCAATATAAAGACATGGATCGAAAAAAACAACAAATCTTACAAATTAGGACATTTTAATTTTGTAAGATTAGGATCCCCAAAATAAGGACAAATCTTATAAAAAGAATCGACTATTTTCAAAATAGGTACATTGTTGTTCTTTTCTGATATTAAAAGAGAATTTTTCCATTAGCAGCAAACGTCATGGGCGGCGCCTTACCTTACTCTTCTTCTCCCCTATCCCATTTGAGTTATGATTATGAAAATAATATCGGAGACGCAAATGTGGGAAGGCCATACAAATTCCTTGATGGAACAACTTTTTGAAACCGACTATTACGCCAAAAACATTCATTTCAGAAAAATGAAAGTGGAAATTGCGATCACATTTCGGAGGTCTCATTTCAAAAAATTCATTATAAATCAAAAAATTCTTTTAATAACAAAATCATTCATTATAATTACTAAGAATTCATATAATTTAAGGTAACTAAAAAACAGTTAAAAATATAGTTCATTTATATTAAATTTACACCTTTTTTGATCATTGATTGAAGCAGATCATATTTGACCTAGAAATTTACGACTGATTCACAAGACCAAACCATCGATATTTTTATATCAAAATTGATAAAATATAAGATCATAATGGAAAAGATTAAAAATCAGATCATTGTTGAATGAAAATAATGTTGATCATTCATTCCTCCGTCCATCATCAGTCATCCAGATTACCCAGATCACTTAAACAATTGGGGGAGATTGATAAGTAAGTATTTTAAAGAGCAAAACTCAGAAGAAAGCAAGAATTTATGGTTTATATAAATCTTAATAATTTAAAACTATCAAGTACTGGCTAAGAAAATCCGAAAATTATAATTCCTTCCGAAAAGATTCACTCTAATAGTTGGTAAAATTGCTACATTTTTGAATTATTCAGGTAAAATTAGGGTTGCGCACAGGGGAAGGGACATACAAATAGCGGGGGATCCCCGACATTTTCGGTGCTACATATGTCGTTAAAAAGTGGCTGTCTGGCCAAAAATTTTTGGTAACACAAGCTAGGCCAAAGATATAAGAAGCCATTGTGCAGCATTTTGTGCTCTACCATATGTTTTTTTAATTTTCAAAAAAAATCAATTTTTTGAAAATGGCGAAAAATATGGGTTTTCACGAAAATTTCGAATTTAGAAAAAAAAATTAAAAATACCATAAGGTAATACGAAATTTCTGCAGAATGACTTTTATATCTTAACCTAGCACTTGCCACATTGGCCACTTTTTTAACGACCCAGCCCCTGGACGTATCCCTGTTCCCAATCCCCGACCTCCCATCCCCGAAAATCCCCGTGATTTTTCCAAATCCACCC
>LDKF01000624.1:51456-66453 GCA_001026735.1 Rotylenchulus reniformis | reverse complement strand
CCTCCCTTCATCAGCTCGTGCCCTTCGCCAACAGTGTCGAACTTTTGGAGCGTTTGCCGACTGGGGACAAGGCTCTCCACTTGGTCCCCTGTGGACATACCATCACTGTAACCCGAAAACCCAGAATTTTGCACAAAAATCGCAATTTTTATGACGCTTCCATTGTTCGCTATTCATTGGATTCTCTTTGGATGGCAATCAGCAGGCGGAAGAACGAAGAGTGGGAGAAAGAGAGTGTGAGGCCGAAGGAGATGAGGACAAACCAGGCCTAACAGGCCGAAGCATTCTGGTTTTGATCAGTTTATTCATTCATTGAATATCCAACATATAAATCCAAAAAATGGAGAAATAAAATCAAAAATAAGGTTGAAGAGAGTGTGTGTGTGTGAGAGAGAGAGAGCACGATCAAAAAAGGAGAGGAAGGGGAGAATTTGTCGATGATGAACAGAATTGGAGTGACAAAATTGGATGGGAGAGTTACCAGCATTGTATGAACTGGTCATGAACTAACAAATAACAAACAAAAACAGCACTGGGCAGAAGAAATGGGAGGGCAGGAGCACCAAAATCCAAAAGAGCAAAATTTACAGAGAATTTAAGGGCAAAATGAGGCGCTAAACTCGGGGAATGGGTGGAGGAAGAGGGTGTTGAGCTCATGTGTCATTGGAGATTTGATTAGGAGTAGATAGTGACAACTTCGGAGCCGGTGCCCCGCACCAGCAGCACCCGCCGAACACCCTCGGTCAGCGCCTCGATGAACTCCATGTCTGTGTGGGGAGAGAAAGTTACAAATGCTCAACTAATGAAATTTTTAGTAGTTTTACACAGCGGAAAGGTTGTAAGTAAATGCTTTTTACGCACAATAAGTGTCGTTCTGTCCCACTTCCGGGGGCCCGGGGAGATTCACGATCAGCAGTTGCGCGTCCGGGCTCTGCACTCGCATGTACTGGTTCAGCTTCATCGCCGTGTGCATCCTTGCAACCGTCGGCGGAACTGGACCCTATAACAAAAATATTGGAGTCAAAAACCCAAATTTCTTTGTACATTGTTGTACACGTTGAGCGTGTTGCTCCCCATCGTTGTTGCTGTTCTATCGGGAGATGAAGGCTGTGTTGGTGTTGTTGTTGCCGTAGAAGTCGGCGCCTTCTCGGGCGAACTTGGCATTGAACGGTGAATCTGAAAAATTAATGTTAAAATAAGTTGACTTATTTATTTCTTAATTTCTTTATCTGTTCACCTCCACGGAGTTTTCGCTGAATCGAACTTTGTTGCTTCTGTTTCCGTCGTCATCGTCTTCGACTGTCTCTTGGATGGTTGTAACCGTGATCGGCAATGATTTTCGCCTTTGTTCCTCCTCCTCTTGGACTGCCCGTAAAGCGGCAATCTGCAAAAAAAAAAATTAAAAATGTTAGACTTTGTCCGATACTTTTGCAGATTCTTGCGACGGGCCATCCACTTCGATTGCCGATGATCGTCTGCGCGAGTCGGCTCGTGAGTATTTGCGCTCCAGCACCGCCTCGTCCATCGTGGCCTTCAAATTTCAATAAATTCTTGAAATTCTTCCCCCGGTCCCTTCCCACCTGGATGTCTGCCACTTTCTCCGTCTTTCCCCCCATTTCCTTGAGCAGTTTCACTCGTTCCTCAATTTTTAGTGTTCGCTGATAAACATATGGCTCGATTTCGGTGCTGTCTATCTCCAACACAAATACTTGTGCTTCAATGCGCAAGTGGTAAAGAAAGCGCTCAAGATCCTGGGAAAAAAGCCAAAAAATATTTTATTCATTTTCCCAATTTTTACGCACCCTTTTCATCTGCACGGTGTTGTCCTCCGGTTGGGCGAAGGTGAACAGGCGCACGGAAGTATTCTTCCATGTCTGATTATGAGGTGTGTGTGGTCAATATTTTTATTCGTTTTTAAATATTGTCGAAAAATCCCTTAATGCTCATGCTTTACCCCCCCCACCCTCTCTCTTAATTCCATGTTATTTCCTTTTCATCAACATTTTCCAGTTTTCCCTTATTTTGCGTACCCAATTGGTGTCGGGACAACTGGACTACGGACAACTGGTCTATGGACAACTGGACTACGGACTACGGACAGCTGGTCTATGGACAACTGGACTACATGGACAGCTGGTCTATGGACAACTGGTCTATCACTTATTTTTATGCGTTATCCTATATCGCCCCTGAAGAGGCCAAAATGAATTTAAATAAAATAAATAGGGATGGGATAGTTATGCATAGAGACCGGACTTAACGTTCAATAAAGATCTTGAACCAAGATTCTTGAAAAATCTTGATCTTGAAAAAATCTTGACCCAAAAAATTCAAGATCTTGATCATTTTTCAAGATTTTTAGTTTTTTTTCTACCAATTTAAGAGAAATTTCAAAAACAACTGATAAAATCTATTTTTATTGAAAATAACAAAGCATAACAAATCAAAAAGAATTCTGATCATTGATCAAATGTAGAGTACGTTTAAAAAATGATCATCAACCTTTGGGTAAAATTTCAAAAAAATTGAGATCAGCGTCAATATGTAAGTGACGCTGGATGACGCTAACGTCAGAATGGACGCCAGAATCGGATTCAGCATCCAAAATTAACCGGGAAGTGTTTTTAAATGAATTTACGATAAAAAAAATAAAAAATTTTGTTCTGGACGGGGGAGTAAAAATTCGTTACAAACGCAAAACGTACCTAAAAAAAGTAAGAAAATCGGAAGTAATGAACAATTAAATGGTAATTAAACACCAAAATGATAATCATCCCATTAATTGTAATAAATTGTTTTAAAATGTTAAACGATAGATACAAAAACACTATAATAATTCATTTTTGTTGATCAAGATCTTGAATTAAGCTTCTTGAAAAATCTTGATAAATCTTGAAAAATCAAAAAAGGTTCAATAAAGATCTTGAACCAAAATTCTTGAAAAATCTTGATTCTTTAAAAATCTTGTTTCTTGAAAAATCTTGAAAAAATCAGAAAAGGTTCAATAAAGATCTTGATTCAAGATTTTTCAAGATTCTTGAATCAAGATTCTTGAAAAATATCGAAAAATCTTGTCTTGGTCCGGTCTCTAGTTATGCATTATAAATTGGCAAAATATGCGTAAAAAAATGCTAAGCCAGAATATGCATTAAAATTACCAAAAAATTTATTTAAGAAAATTTTTTTATATGTTTATTATTTATTTTATAGTATGCTTATTAATAAAACATTCAGCTTTTTCACTTATTATATTTATTTCAAGTTCATTTTTGGCATATTCAGGGGCGATAGATAACGCAAAAATTGAAATAAGTGCGTAGACCAGTTGTCCTTGTAGTCCAGTTGTCCATAGTCCAGTTGTCACTACGCCAGTACGCCACCCAATTTTATCCTCTTTCTGCGCACTCAAAATTAATTCGGTGGTTCCTCCGAAATATGGCCGCGTGGCCTAATGGAGAAGGCGCCTGACTTCTAATCAGGAGATTGTGGGTTCGAGTCCCACCGTGGTCATGTCACTTTTTTGGCAATTAAATTTATAAATAAAATTTTCTCCATTTTCCCATCTTTTTTTTCCCTTACCTTATGTTTGATGAGCAAAAATGGGATTAACATCAGCAACCCGCCATCATGGACAACCTAAATTATTGGTTCGATCAAAGCTATAATTTCCCCCATTTCTTACCCAATAAATGTCGATGGTGCCAGTGAGGCGTTCACTCTGTGTCGGGAATGCACTCGCATATTTTGGGACCAAAACGGCGCATCCAGAGGCTGCGATGTTGCGGATTAGTTGTGCAAAGCGACTGGCCTCTTGCATCGGATTTTTGCCCTAAAAAGGAATAAAATTATTTGTTTATCTGATTAAGTAGTTACTTTGCCAGTTGCCGACCAATTCTCGGGCCATGCGCACACGACACTGAACCAAATGATGGTATTTGGACTTGGAAATGGCCCAAAATGGGAATTCAAAGGTGTGGATCGGAACCTGTTGTGTCGAAGTCCGCCCAATCCGGATGTTTGGATCAGGTGGGAAACGCCCTGGACAAACTGTTCGGCCACCAGCACATCGCAAAATCCCCGGATCCTGCTGGCCTTGACCTCCTCGTGCAAATCCTTAAATTTTGCATTCAATCTGGACTTGTCAATTACATTTTCGGGGTTCTCGCCTCTCTGATCTTGTCCAACTCGGCTCCCGCCATTTGTGCAAATTGGCCCTCCACACATTCGGCCACCAGGGTCAGTCCTTTGCCTGCTTTCAGCTGTGCCACAAAGGCCAACAATCCCTTGCGAGTGTCCTCCAAATTGTTGTAGAGACCAGACATCGCCTTGGATGGATGAAGCACTAACTAAAGTTGGGAAAAGTGTGATTTAATGCCAAAAATGAATTTTTGAATTTACGGACCAATTGGGGTCGCCAGTTTCTGGTGTGGGTGATCCCGCGCGAATCCACGTTCAATAGTGCGAATCGGGCCGCGGACAGTGCCAACCCCTTCAGGCCATCTCCCCACTCCTTCTCCGCTCCCATATATTCAATATCTGTTTAAATAATTTATTTGTCTTAATTTGATCAGAACATTTTTTACATTTGTACACAGCGGCACCGATGAAGATGGCCACCAGAGCGAAGTACCAAGCGGAAATGAACATCACCGCCACACAAAGGAAGGCGCCCAGGGTAGACAGGGACCAGTGGAAGTACTTGAAGGACGGACGCCAGCCGGGCGCTTTGAGCAGGGACTGGAGGGCACAGGCGGCATTGACGCCCAGATAGCACATGAGGAAGAATTGGGTGATCAGGGCGGTGATGTTCTCGATGACCGCGATCAGAATGCCCAGCCAGCAGATGCCCAGGGTCAGGAAAATGGCGCGGATGGGCTCGCCTCGGGAGTCCGTCTTTTGGAAGGGACGCAGGAAGGGAATCACATCGTCGGCGGAGAGCGCCTGGAGAAGACGCGGAGCGCCAGTCAGGGATTGCATTCCGGCACCGATGGTGGACGAACAGCAGCCGATCTGAAGAGGAAAAAAAGATGGGGGGAAAATATAGGGAAGATAGGGTAAGTGATGGAATCACGGGACAAATTATGATCAAAAAATGATAAAAGTCAACAAAATCATTTACCAAGATGAGCAATGGATGGGGAATGGCAAGCTCCGCGATCACCAGACGCCCCATTGCTGACTGGCCAAATTTGTCCCGGATGAACATTTCCGCAACGGAAGAACCGAAAAGCACGGCACCGGAAAGGTAAACAATGGAGGTGGTCAGCTGAGCACCCAGAGTGCCAATCGGAATGGATCGCGAGGCATCTAACGGTGTGAAAAGACCAATTAAAATCAGATTTTTTGATCGGATTTTTCCACCTCGCAAGTTGCCGGACCGATTGGAGCCGGCCATGATGCCCGTGACAGAGGGGAAGAACACGCCGACAAGGATCATGAACGAGGTGGTGGTGTCCGCGAACACCCAATGGGCGGTGCGGCGATTGTTCGGATCCGGGGGCAGTTCCGCTGTCTGCGAGTCCAGCTTGGTCAGCACGTCCCCATTGCGCCGGTATTTGCTGTAGAGATTCTCGAAGAAAACGCCGCTAGAAATGCCCGGGATGGCTGGCTGCAAAAAGAATAAAATTTAAAATAAATAATCCAACGGGGATCACCTTCATCCGGATCGCCGACGGATCCTTCTGGAGCACCCGTTCAAAGTAACGGTCACAGTTGGAAATCACCGTTGGATTGGCGTAGGAATAGATTGTGCGTCCGCGGGGTCTGAAGTGCAAAATGTGAGGAGTCCACCACCAAAACCCCAAATTCTTGTCGACCTGATCGCTCTCGTCGTGGTTGTTGTGCTCGTGGTTGTCAACACTCCTTCCGGCGTTTCGTTCGTCTCGCTGTTGTTCCCATTCGGGTCCACACAAAACACCTTTCGCAGTCCCTCAGCAGTGCATTCGGGCACAAAACCCTTTTGGCTCTCAAAACCGCTCAAATCCACGGGCCGATTGCCGACCATACAAAATCTGAAAAATATTATTTATAAATAATTAATCAAATTTACTTTGAGTTTGAACTTACTGTAACGAGTCGGAACCGTCGAATTTGAGGAAAATGCCAACGAAAGTGCAAGCAATGCACGCGATGACAATGAGCACGGCGGGAAGCGCAAATTTGTTGACAATTTTGACGCCCGCGAGCACGATTAGGCCGACCAGAATGAGCAGAAAGGAGCCGAACAGACGGAAATTGTGGTACTAAAACCAAAAAATAATGGCAAAAAAGGGAGAGAGAAGGGGGATTTCGAAAGCCATTACCATATCCTCAAACACTTTTGCCTGGGGCATAATGTAGATGAGGAATATCTCCACGGCACCGGTGATGTACATGGAGGCGGCCACTGTTGTGCCCAAATAAAACTGAAATTGGAAGAAAATGTAAGGGCAAAATAATTGGAAAAAGCGCAAAATGTTACCAAAACACCCACAGCACCGCCCAATTCAGGTCCAAGATTCCGAGAGATCTGAAAATATGGGGATGGATTACAAAAGAGAAATGGGGAAGATAAAAACCATGTAATAGGGTCCACCGCCGGACACAACCCCGTTGGTGGCAATGGCGGAAAGTGAGATGGAAGTGAGAAAAGTCTGACGAAGAAGGGGGGGGGGGTGATTGGCCAAATTTGGCCAAAAAGAGGAAAAAGTCACTGACCACACTGCAACAGAGAAGCACCACAAGGAAGGCTTCGAGGACACCGGCAGTGCCCACAATCCATGGTAGCCGGATGAAGAACAGGACGCCGAATATGTTTTGCAGACAGGGAATGTAACTGAACAGGATAAAGAACTTTGTAAAGTTGGGATTTCGGACCCTATTTTTTGGTGTTTCAAGTCATAGATCCATTAAAAGTTCGGGTTTCCCTGATTTGTCGTTTGGGTTTCCATTGAACTTCCCGGCCCCCGCACTTACACCCCCATGATGGTGCCCAGCTTCGCCTGCTGCTGTCTCGGCTTCGTGCCTCCCCCGTTCCTCCCTCCTCCCCTCGTTATGGATCTGTCTTAAACGACAAAGAGTTCATTTTCTTCATTAATTAATTAATGACGCATCTTTTATATCTCTTTCTATTTCGGGATTTTCCATTCCCAAAAATGGATTTCTCTGTTTTTGAAGGGAATTATGATTTTTGGCCTCTCAAATATATACTTTTTTTCACATGCGAAGTGGGGATGAGGGAACTGGGCAAACATTGCAGATTCCTTTTCTGCAGAAATTACTTCTTCTCAAATAATTTTTTGCGCATTTTTGGCCATTGCAAATTAAAATGTCCCTGGACATGAGAGACGAGAATTGAGGGGGGAGGAGGGGACTCTTCTCTTCTTTCACTTTTTCTTTTTCCCCTCCCGTCTGTCAAATCCTTTCCTCTCCCTCTTTTTCCTTTTCCCCTCTTATTAAGCCATACATGGAGCATTGAGAGGAAATTATGGACTTCTCATTGGCCAGGAAGAACTCACTTCCTCCTCTCTTTCTCTTCTCTCTCTTACTTTCGCTCCATTTTTGGGTTCTCTTCCCTTCACTATCTATGGCCTCCCCTTGGACTTGGCTTCTGCCTTTTGCTCGTCGTGTTCCCCTGTTCCCCCGGGTCTCATCTCCTTTTGCCGTGGTTCTTGCCCCCTCCGTTTATCTTCTCTCCTCTTCTNGGCCAAATTTGGCCAAAAAGAGGAAAAAGTCACTGACCACACTGCAACAGAGAAGCACCACAAGGAAGGCTTCGAGGACACCGGCAGTGCCCACAATCCATGGTAGCCGGATGAAGAACAGGACGCCGAATATGTTTTGCAGACAGGGAATGTAACTGAACAGGATAAAGAACTTTGTAAAGTTGGGATTTCGGACCCTATTTTTTGGTGTTTCAAGTCATAGATCCATTAAAAGTTCGGGTTTCCCTGATTTGTCGTTTGGGTTTCCATTGAACTTCCCGGCCCCCGCACTTACACCCCCATGATGGTGCCCAGCTTCGCCTGCTGCTGTCTCGGCTTCGTGCCTCCCCCGTTCCTCCCTCCGCCCTCCTTCCTGCCTTCCTCTCCTCCTCCTCCCTCCTTCCCTCCTCCATTCGTCTTCTCCATGGACTCCTTGTCCTCCTCATCCGCCGTTGGCAAAATGGCATTGTACAAGGACAGCGACCGCAGCATTTGTCCAATGTTCTGGCGCTTCTTGTACTCATCCTTAAACTCGAAATTTGATTCGAATCTCAAATCAACAAGGATTAAGTATTATTTGTCTAGGAAAAAACAAAAAGATTGTCCTAAAAAGTTGTTTAGTCATCTAGGATCCACCTCATAGAGTGCCAGGTTGTGGGACTGTTTCGCACACAGCGGCTCGTGCTCCGCCCCTTCGTCCATGGGCACCAATGCAACTCCGGTGGTCCCCGTCCCCCCGTTGTGCTGTGCCTGCTTGGCCTTCGTGTCCTGCTGCACCAGTACCGACACGGGTCCATTATCCCGCATCACCGTGGCCGCTGAATGGCGATGGTTTTGGTGGTTATTCAAATTGTCAATTGGCTGACAATGCCCGGGGCTCTGGTGGATGCGCCGAGGGGACATTTCCAAAGTTTAGCAAAATTATCACTAAAACATCACTCAAAGGCGCCAAAAATCCGCGCCTTTGCTATCTGTCAAAAATGTTCAAAAATTCGGTGAAAAAAAATAAATAAAATGCATAAATGCAGGGAAAGATAGAGCCAGAGAGAGTACAGAAAAGGCAGCGGAAAACACAAATTGGCAGTGTCTGGAATAATCGGGAAGAGAGAGCAAAGGGGAGGGAGGCATTGTGATTTGTGACGCACATTGGCGGAAAAGAGGCAAAAAGTGCGCGGAGCCAATTATAATTGTCCCTCCATTTGGGCCGTAAAAAAGATGAAAAATCCTCTGGGATTTTGTGGAAATTTTTCCTCAGAGAACCCTCCACATATTTATCGTAGTCAGGACGTATACATAATTGGCATTGCCCGATGACTTCAAAATAGATGTACTAGTATTTCCTTTTTATTGTTATAAAGGTTAATAATGGTAAAAATTGGAATTAGGGAGGAAATTCAACTCCCGCATTAATTACGCCCCTGCCTCTAGGCCTCTAGCTATGACTGCAGAATTTTTTAGGGAAGGTTCACCGGGGAAGGCTCTTAAATCGGGGGAAATTCTTAAGATAACAATTTAATATCAAATAAACAACCCCAAGAAAGAATGGGGATCCCCGGGGTAGATTGACGGATTGTTAAATTGGGATAATTTTTGAAATTGATTTGATTTTTTTAGAGAATATAAATAAAGTTGAAAAATGTTCTAAAAAAAGAATGAGGCGTAAGGGAATAAAGGCCAATAATATTTTATTACCTTTGCTAGTCCCTCATCTCTTTTTATGGCACCATTTATCCGTTTTACAATTTGTTATGGAAAATACATAATTAGGCTGGCAATAGGAGGATTGAGGAGGATGAAGCAATAAATGGCCTACTTTGGCTGTCACCTTTTGGTTATGCATTGGGAGGGAAAGGGCATGTCCATGTCCACCCCCCCCCTTCCGCCCCCGTTCCGTCCCATCCGTCATTGCCCTCCCCTCATCCTAATTTGGCCCTTTTCATCCATTTTCTGTTGCGTAAGCTTGCCCCCTGGCGATACACAGAAATTATGCATAATGTCCTCGGGCCATAATTAGCTCAATTTTTGAGTGTCCCACAATTTACAACATTACCCTGGCAAAAAAGAAGAGGCGAAAACAAGAAAAACATCAACCAAAGCTCCTGTCCCGTGCTTTGCCTTTTCTCTCCCCCGTCTTTCCCCCTCCACATTCACTTCTGCCGCTGTTCCAATCTTTGTCCAAATCCCCACAAAAACGAAAACGGCGGAAGCAAAAAATGCAAATCCCCGTCAATTGCCAGGGGCAATTCTGGCCAGTCGGAAGGAAGAGGGGAGGAAGCCAAGAGGGGAAGAGAGGAAGGGTTAATAATTTCTGTGAGCCGCCAACACGGCAACGGCACTCGTCGATGGTCCCAAAGGGCCAAGGACAGCGGAGAACGACGACGACACAACCAATGCCGAAAGACGGGGGACAAACAAAGCAAAAATGGGACAAAATTGGGGAAGGGAGGGGTGAGGAGGAGCGGATTATCTGTTTGTTCGGGAAAGGGGAGGGATAAACGGATGAAGGGGGGGTGAGAACAGCAGCAAAGAACAAATTGAGAGTGGGGAGTTGCGGAACAGTTTGGACAGGCCAGATCATTAATTGGATAATCATTAATTAATAGGAGGAAGCTAAAAGGGTAAAAGACCTTTCCAGTTGGAAATGGGAGCGAATGCACGAAAGGATGAAATGGTCTGTTGGGTGGAAAAGCACTTAGCAAAGATTAAATTTGCAAGGCACAGGACAAATTCGAGAATGGGACCATCATTGGAATTGAAGGAAAAGGAACGGATTGTTGGGCCGATTAGCAAAGAAAAAGAATTGAACGGCGAAAAATTGGGGAAATGCAAAAAAATGTATTATTTAATGAGAGGCAGAAGGAATTTTAAATGGGAGAAGTTAAGCGGATTTTCAGAAACCATGACATTTAAAAATATTTTCGTTGAAATATTAAACAAAAAATGAAAAAAATCTGGATTATAAAAAATCAACAGAGGATATAATTGGCCCAAAATAATTGGAAAAGATAGAGAGAAAAAGAAAATATTATAAGTAATAAGTTGCATTCAGAAACGCTTTTTGGCCATAATTTGCTTAAGATATTGAGGATGGCCTAATACATAAATTGACTTTCGGGACTTTTTGGCGCCCTTCATATTCCAGCCCGGTAACCCTCCATCCCCACCATCCATCATCATCATCATTGCTCATTCCATCCATTTTCCATCCCTTTTGGTGTTCGCCCCACCGGTGACACTAATAAAGCGCTTTCAAAAAGGGAAAATAAGTAGTTGGTTAATACTCAGTTAATTGGAGGAGAAATTGACAAGAAGCGAAGAAATCCATGGAGAAGGCAGAGACCAAAATCGGGGAGAAAAAAAGAAAAACATGGGAAGGTGAGGAATTGGGCTAATCCAAAAAAAAACGGAGAATCGTAGGATGAAAGTGACGATGGTATCGAAAGGAATTTCCTCGAGATATGTTTTTTGTGATTTTCTTCACCCAAAAACGATGAAAAGACACCGATGATGGATGATAAGGAGGAGGGGGAGGAGAGAGAAGGGGAAAAGAATCCGAAGAAAGGAAGAAGAAACAATGACCTAACGAGAATGGAAGAGAACGGCCAAGGAGGAGAGGGAGGAAGGAAGGAAAGGCGTGTGGAGAGCTGGCAAATTACGAGGGATGAAAAGGGAAAAGGGGAGGGAGGGGGGAGAGCTACCCGAGAACGCCAAAGGCCGAAAAGGATGAACAGGAAGGAGGGGAAGGAGGAAGGGCTTCGAAGTCGGAATAAAGCAGAAAAGGAGACAGACAATGAGGGGAAGAGGGGGAGGGGGAGTTGATAAACAGTCACCCAGCCAAGGGCCAAACCAGCCAATAAATCCCATCCCGGACCAGCAAGTCGAAATTTCTTCTGAGGCGGGTGCTCGGAGAATGTGAGATTCTTCGCATTATTGGAGAAAAAAGAAGAAAAAATTTTAAAGTTTGTAATATGCAATTTGCAGCTTAAAATAATCAGAAAGCGCCGAAAATTCCATTTAAAAAAAAGGAATGTCCTGGACCTTAGAATGAAATTGAAAATGTGGGAGAGTGGATTTTTTGACTTTTCTCAAAAGAACACAAAGGATCCAATAAAAGAATCTTTGGCGTGTTTGCGGGAATTTGTGTGAAATTGCCGATTTGGACAGCATTGAGGGCAAGGCCAAAGCAATTTTCGCTTCTTCGGCTTCCCATGTCATCCGAGGGATTGGTCGGCCTCTTCCCCTGCTCTTAGCCGAACGCAAATTCTCCGAGGACCTTTTGCCACCGCCAACGACGGGGGAAATGTGCCAGGAAAATTGGATTGTCCTTTTCACAAAAAAAGGGATTTGAGTGGGCAAAAATTGAAGAACTGAAGGGGATGTCAGGGTCAGGAACACGAAGGGCAGGGAAAGGGCGAATCCGAAGAAGGCAGAAGCGCCAAATTGGGCCCCGAAGGGGAAGGGGGAATTGACGCAAAAATACGAAAATTCCATGAAAGGAGCGAGAAGCATACATGCTAGATTAAGGGGGGGGTCGGAGTCTGATATGTAAATATTAGACCTTTTACCCCTTGCGCAGGTATAAAAAGGATCAAATGATCCAGTCAACAAATGGCAAAATGAGTTGGTTAAAAATGGTCAAACGATTTCATACAAAATCCAAAAAAGGAAAATATTCATTTGGTTCATAATAGTTGCAGGAATTATCGGATAAGTGGGAATGCCGGAAGCCAAAATCAATAAAAAGAAATTAATGATGGGGAATAAGATGAAAAATGCGAAGAAATAAAAAGAGAGGAAGCAGTGAAAGTATAATTTTGGTGATTTTGATAGAGGCAAATTACCATTTCGATTTTTAAGGAATTTTGTCAATTTTTAGTGACAATTAAACTATTCGAGAAAGTAATAAAACTGCGAAATTGGCATGTTGACAAGGGTGTAATCAGCTGAAAATTGGGGGGGGGGGGGGGNGAGGAGAGAAGATAAACGGAGGGGGCAAGAACCACGGCAAAAGGAGATGAGACCCGGGGGAACAGGGGAACACGACGAGCAAAAGGCAGAAGCCAAGTCCAAGGGGAGGCCATAGATAGTGAAGGGAAGAGAACCCAAAAATGGAGCGAAAGTAAGAGAGAGAAGAGAAAGAGAGGAGGAAGTGAGTTCTTCCTGGCCAATGAGAAGTCCATAATTTCCTCTCAATGCTCCATGTATGGCTTAATAAGAGGGGAAAAGGAAAAAGAGGGAGAGGAAAGGATTTGACAGACGGGAGGGGAAAAAGAAAAAGTGAAAGAAGAGAAGAGTCCCCTCCTCCCCCCTCAATTCTCGTCTCTCATGTCCAGGGACATTTTAATTTGCAATGGCCAAAAATGCGCAAAAAATTATTTGAGAAGAAGTAATTTCTGCAGAAAAGGAATCTGCAATGTTTGCCCAGTTCCCTCATCCCCACTTCGCATGTGAAAAAAAGTATATATTTGAGAGGCCAAAAATCATAATTCCCTTCAAAAACAGAGAAATCCATTTTTGGGAATGGAAAATCCCGAAATAGAAAGAGATATAAAAGATGCGTCATTAATTAATTAATGAAGAAAATGAACTCTTTGTCGTTTAAGACAGATCCATAACGAGGGGAGGAGGGAAAGAGATAAGGTGGCTAAAGCTCACGGGTTTTTGCGATTTATTAAAATATTAAAGCCTCATCATCCCTTTCATTCTAATCAAAATTGGAAGCTTTTTCAGCAAATATTTTTGAAAAACGAAACTTCAAGTGTATTTGGAAATATATATGGGAAAATTAGGAAAATATTTATTGACCAAAGAACCATAAAAAAGTCAAAATTTTATCGAACTGCCAATTTAAATGTATGTAAAAGATAAACCCTTGAAATATATTATCCTCTTAACCTAGTTTTATTAGCACCTAATTTTACGATTATTTTCTGACGGATTGGCGAATCAAAAGGGGAAAAATGGATAAGAATGGGGGAGGAAGGGAAGGGGAAGGACATGTGGACACGAAAAGATGGATGGAATTGGACGGAATGTGGGGGGGGGGGCAAAGGCAAAGAAGTCACTGCTCCACCCTAGTCATCACACCTTTGCTGCGATTAATTTGGAAATGCCAAATGACCAACCCAAGCCAAGGGAGAAGGGAAGGGCCAAACGGCCAAAACACTTCTGGAACTAATAATTGTTGGAGCATTAATGCCAAAAATAGTGGATTTGTAAATCAAAAAATTGCGGTTTTTGATTCGATTATTTGCATCATATTGCTTATTGCCCTACCCTATGCCATTAAAATCTTAAAACCATCATAAATATGCTAAAAACAAATGACTTACCTCCTTCTCCAGAAGTGTTGTTGTTGCCGTCCATCATTCCGTTGTCAAATTGCTCTTCGTCCGCAAGCGGCGGTTCCACCCGTTGGTCTTCGACATCAAAGATGCGAATCTTCAAATTTCAATTTGTCTCTTTTCCCCAATTTTGACTTGGCTTTCCCACCACCTGAATGTCCGGTGGTTTTTGAAGACCCACAGCTGGGCCTTCGCTATAATCGGTTGGCGATGTGCTTTCGTCCGCCGAAGACGGACTCGCTTCTTTGCTGCCGTCCACTGATGATACCTTAAAGGCAAAAACAATAAAATAAACAATCGCAAGCAAAAGCCAATTATTATCAGAAAAAGAAATGAAAAAAATGAAACCAACTTGGAATCGACTGGCCATGCAGCAAAATCCAAGGAGAAAATAATCAAAAATAAGGAAGGAAAATGATCCGAGTGGATTGAGTGTTGGCTGAAATGATCAAAAAGTGAAAATTCGGGTGATCAAAACAGTTGGAAGGGAGGGGACAGCAACAAAACTGTGATCGCTTATCAGTGAAAATGAGGCATTGCCGCAATGCAAGTCGAAAGTGCACGGAATTAATGGAAGGATTAGGCGAACCCAAGTCAGAGACGAAAAAATGGAGAGGAAAAAGAAAAGAAAATCCACAAAAGTGTTTTAAAAATTCATACTTACTAAAACTATACCTAGAATGATTTATTGACCCTAGTCATTTGAAATATTCGAGATAAAAATTACTGAAACGAAATCAAATTACAAAACACCAACAACGAAACAAAGTGCAGAACCCGATCTTCGTTATAGATACAGACAGCCGGGTAAAAAACGATTTTCCGAATTTAAAATTTTTTATATGTAAAGCGAAAAGAGAACGAATGTTGGGACATAAAAGGAAATTATAAAGTTTGGTTCAAACCATAAGTAATGGTATGGCTATCCGGTTATCCCTTCCGCCAGGATGGTCCAAATCAAAAGCGAATGG
>LDKF01000624.1:30936-48783 GCA_001026735.1 Rotylenchulus reniformis | reverse complement strand
ATCATCAAAATGCCCCAAAGGGGAAAATGTACACCAATTACCCGGGGGGTGGGGGAACTTCACCCCCCCCCCCATAATCCATCCGAAATTGGGTTACCAAGTTCCTTCCTCCAGCAGGGAATCCACGGTGCTAATATAAAATGAACGCCAGAAAGGTCTTTTCTTTAAAAAAGTACGATAAAAATAGGGCGCCGATTGAATTGCTTTGAACCCTCGATCTTTCGAAGCGAATCTTTCACTGAAGTGACAGAGAAAAATAATGGAAAAAGAGTACACAGAGAAAAGATGCAAAGAGAAAATTCATAAAGGAAAGTTTCCTCTTCATAAAATCGATGAGCTAAAAAAAAGTTTGGAATTCAATGGGATTTTTACGCTGATTATAAAAGTCTTTTCTGGCGTTCATTTTACATATTTCTGATGAGGAAAATTAAAATTAAAAAATGGTTCAAAAAAGGTTTTCATGTATATTTCCGGAATATATTATCCACCACAATGGATTATTTAGAGAGGATGCTGGATATCAATGACCCGTGACCTTTTTTCCTTCGCCTTCGGTTTTTAGATTTTTTGTACAGCGAGTTAAATTCGGTGCAACCTTTTTCCCGGCACGAAAATCTGATTTTTTTCAATCTAAATTCCAAATCAAATGCCCAACAAAGGGGACAAACGGGGCCTGCCTCCCCCCACCGAACCGTGATTTCAGCCAAAATGATCAAATTTCTTAAGAAAAATGCCTTATTTTCTCCCAAAATTTTCTCCCGCGGTCCCTCCTTTTTCAACAAAATAAAATATTTTGGATCAAAAATTAATACATCCCTATAAAAACAGATATAGCAGTTACGAAAATGTGGGTCTTCGCAGAATACCGACACCCAAAACACCGACAACTCAGAAGATTGAACCAAAAACTTTTTTGTTAGACCAGTTAGAGCAAAAGTATAAAAAGTAAAATTGTGCAGAATTTTATGCTCTATCTTTTAGCACTTTTGGTTTTTCGAATTTCGAACCAAAAGTTCGAAATTTTTCGAAAAAACCCCGATTTTTTGCATTTTTTGAAAAATTCGAAAAATTTCGAACTTTTGGTTCGAAATTCGAAAAACCAAAAGTGCTACATAAAAGAAAAAAATTCTACACAATTTTACTTTTTATACTTTTGGTCTAACGTCTAACAAAAAAGTTTTTGGTTCAATCTTCAAAGTGTCGGTGTTTTGGGTGTCGGTGTTTTGCCACCGCGCCCGAAAATGCACCCTTAAAATTGAATTTTTTTTAATTTTCTACACGCCCCCTCTCCGAAACGCTAGGCTCGTTACGCCCCTGATTAAATTCAAAATGAAAATTTTTTTTTCGATTTCTAAAAAAACATTTATATAATCAAAAAATAAAATTTGATAAAAATTTGACTAAGGGCTTTTGGAGTTCTTTTTGTTGGGGGCCGGTCTAATGGAGGGGGCCGGACTAATGGAGGGGGCCGGTCTATTTTTCAACCACCCTCGAGAGGGCCGGTCTATTAGAGGGGGCCGGTCTAATGGAGGGGGCCGTTCTAATAGACACGGCGCACTCATTTCGGCCATCCATGCAACCTCCATTCTTTTTCCCTTTATAGTTTTTCCACTTACTTTTGCCGAAAAATAAATGAATCGACAAAAATCTTTTTTTTATATTAAAAATAAAACATTTTTCTACTAATTTTTGTAAAAAAACCATGGAAAAACCTGCTCCGGAAAAAACTATTATGAATTTGTTTGAACTAGGTATTTTGTCAAGGTTGCACTCTGATCCGCCGTGAATAGAGGTAATACGGTACATTATTTGGGTTTGTTCCTTATGGACACCCAGAAAATGTCTAGATCTGTACATATTATCTGATTTTTCCATTTTTGCTTTTTTTATAGTATCATTTTATTCATAAAATTAACGAAATGAGCTCCTTCAAAAAGCTCGCCATTGACCAATTGAACCTTAAGGGACAACGAATTTTGATGCGAGTTGACTTTAATGTGCCAATTAAGGTTTTTCGACTCAGAATTTTCCAATAATTTTATCTTAACTTTTAAGGATGGAAAGGTCTCGAGCAACCAGCGCATTGTGGCCGCTTTGCCAACAATTAAGGTTTTAGATTGAAAAATGGGAATGTGGATATTGGTTTGAATTATTTTTAACTATATAATGTAATAATTAATAAAATGAATTTTTTTAATTTTTTTTAGTACGCCATTGAGCATGAAGCAAAGTCGATTGTATTGATGAGCCATTTGGGCCGACCGGATGGTCAAGTACAGCCGAAATACTCGATGAAACCTGTCCATGAAGAGTTGGAAAAATTGCTCGGCAGGTATTTATCTTTATTCATGAAAGTCCAAAAACCCAAATTGGGACTTCAGGAAGGTTGTATTCCTCAATGACTGTGTAAATGCTGAAGCTGTTCAAGCGACCGCAAATCCGGATTCAGGAACCATTTTTCTTCTCGAAAACTTAAGATTCTATTTGGAAGAGGAGGGAAAGGGCAAAAGTTCGACTGGCGAATCAGTAATCCAAAATGGATTAATTTAAAAAAATAATAATTTTAACAGGTAAAAGCATCCAAGGAAGCGGTTGACGCATTCCGCGCATCGCTCTCCAAACATGGCGATATATACATCAATGATGCTTTCGGAACGGCACATAGAGCTCATAGGTAAAAAATATTTTTATTATAATTTTTGTTCTTTACTTTTTTTGATTTTATTTTCATTAAGTTCTATGGTCGGCTGCCAAATGGAGAAGCGTGCCGCTGGTTTTCTGATGAAAAAGGAATTGGAATACTTTGCCAAAGCCCTCGAGTCGCCCACCCGTCCTTTCTTAGCCATCCTTGGAGGTGCCAAAATCGCCGACAAAATCCAATTGATCAACAATTTATTGGACAAAGTGAACGAAATGGTGATCGGCGGCGGAATGGCATTCACTTTCCTCAAAGTCCTGAATGGAATGTCTATTGGCAAATCGCTATTCGATGAAGAAGTTTGGCTAAATTGATTTCGCAAAAGTGACCCAATAACATTCATAGGGCTCAAAGATTGTCAACGAATTGGTGGCGAAAGCAAAGGAAAAGAACGTGAAACTCCATTTGCCGGTGGATTTTGTGATTGGGGACGAGTTCAAGGAGGACACGCCCTTTTCCAATGTTGATGCAAAGACCGGCATCCCAGAAGGGAAAATGGTGGGAAATTAGCGGCAAAAATGGAATTTACATTTCCCGAAAAAGGGTCTGGACATCGGTCCCGAAAGCGTGAAACAGTTCGCCGAAGCAATTGGGCGAGCAAAGACCATCCTGTGGAATGGACCAGCCGGCGTATTCGAGTGGGAACACTTTGCCGGGGGAACGAGAGGACTTTTGGACGCGGTGGTTGGGGCCACGGGGGCCGGAGCCACCAGCATCATTGGTCTGAGTCTGATCAGTGTTTGATCGATCAAATTGAAAATGACTTAAGGCGGAGGGGACACCGCTACGGCTGTCGAGAAGTGGGGGGCTGTGGACAAAGTCAGGTCGGAGCTGGACATTTAATTACATTCATTTACATTGTGCCTAATGGATTTATTTTTATCGCATTTCCTTTCTTCCAATTCCCATCCTAATTCTGGTTATATTCTCTTGCAGCCATGTGAGCACGGGCGGTGGTGCTAGTCTGGAGTTGCTCGAGGGCAAGGAAATGCCGGGTGTTGTGGCGCTGAGCAGTGCCAACTGATGTGAGAACAGCCTGATGAAAGGGTAATCGCACTCAATCACTTTGCTAATTTGGAAATGATAATTTATATAGGCCAAAATTAGACTATTTCCCATTCCGATCGCATCGATTGTCTCTTTTTATAGGAAAAGCATAGATTAATTTAAAGCGAATATACTACTATTATAGACTATGAATAAATTATTATTTACATTTCGAATAGAAAATATGAGGGGATTTGTACTTTTGTTCCGGATTAGGTTCTTGAATGATTGAAAATTTTTGATTTTTTTTATAAAATATAAACTATCTCTTTTGGGGGGAGTGACTAGTGTGAAATTGAAAGACCTGACCGACAATATCATTCCATCATTGGTTGGCATCATAAATGACATTCGCTCTCTCGCACTTTTGCCTCAAATGCGCGTTGGCCCTCCTCCCCCTCCGATTGGGATGGTTGTGGTGGTCGTCCTGCTCAGCCTCTCCACTGCCACCAGCATCCCCTGCCCCCTGCGTTCCTCCCTCTCCACCCTGTCCTCCACCACCCTCTCCCTTGTTGTCCTTTCCATCTCTGCAACTTTCCCTCCCATTTTGCTGCTCCATTCCCATCTTCTCGCTGCTCCTTCTCCCTCCCTTTCCCTTTGCTCCTTTGGCTTCTTCAGTATGGACTTTGGCCTCTTCTCCTCCTCCCTCTCCCTCCTCCCCTCCTCCACTTGCGCATAATGTCCCTCCTCTCTCCTCGGAATCCATTGAGGCGAAAATTCCCCGGGACTTTGAGCACTGACATAACTGGGACTCTGGGAATTCTGCAAAATTTAGACTATTTCCCCAAAAAAAATCCCCTATGAATGAGGCACCTCAGTCGGGAAATGGGTCACAGATGAAGTGGGCCTTTTGAGCAAAGAGCGAAGGGAATTGGCTGAAAAAAAGAAAATTTGGGGGAAAACACAGCGAATTGAGGATTTTGACCAATTTTGACGGTGGCCGAACGAAAGGAATGGCCAATGGACGCCAAAAGGGTGGAGAAACGGTGGCGTAAAGGCTGAAAGAAGGGGAAATAAATAGAAAAATGGCAAAAAAAAATAATTAAAAAATGACAAAATTGGCCAAAATTCGAATGCCAAAATGACCCTTTGCTGTGGTCCCTGCTGGGCATGGCCAGTGCCGACGGGGGACATCGTCCATCCTTTTGGCGGAACTTGGAATTGGCCCTGGACTGGCTAAAGGAACCAATTAATTTAATTAAATTTTAATTAATTTGCAATTTTACCCCTTTTGGGCCTCCCGCTCCCTTCCACTGTCCCCTCATCCCCACTGTTCTCCTCCTCCATTCCTCCGCATTTTGTCCGTTTTGGTCCTTTTCTCGCCTGTTCAACCACCGAAAATGCAAAAATATTTCAAAAATAAAAAAAAAACTTATTGTTGTTTGGGTTATGTCCCGTTCCAAAAATACCCTTTTCTTGGCCTTTATACCGGGACTGCCTTCTTTTTTTCAGAATATCCCGGCACCCCATGAAGGACCAAATTCCATTGGTTCGAAATTCGATTTTTTTGAAAATTTCAAATAATTGCCAAAAGAAGAAAAGTGCGGCGGCAAAGGCCACGGAAAGGACGAGGGCACAGCCGAGAAGGACGAAGAAGAGGGTGAGGAGGAGTTGGAAGTCGTCGGGGGGAAGGGCAAGGCAGGGGGCAGGGAGGAGGAGGAGGAAGAGGAGGGGAAGAAGAAGATGGAGGGGAAAAGGCATGGGAAGAAGAAGAAAAGGAGAGGAGAAGGGGAAGAGGAAGAGGGAGGAAAAGGCAAAGAAAGAGCTGAAAAAGGGAAGAAAAGGAAAATTAAAAGTGAATGAATTGGCACAGAATTGAATGAATGATGATGGACAAATGGCCAACGAGAAAGAAACCAAGGAGAGGCGGCAGGGGCCACCCATCAAACAATTTGTACATTTCCGAAATTAAATTCAAAAATGCACCCTTTTTGACCCAAAATTTGGAGCCAATTATTATTAAATATTTTGTGGCGGAGGGGAAACGACTCAAAAGTTGGGGGGGGGGGGGGGGGGNAGAAGGTACTGGAGTGGAAAACAATTCGCAGGGGCGGAATTGGACGAGAGAGAGAGAGAGAGAAGGGGAAGGGGGCCAAATTGGGCAAAATGATCAATGCGGGGATTTGTCGGGTTGTGGCTGCGGATGTTCAACAAACACAGCAAACGACAGCGACAAAATGCGCAATTGGCCCATTTGGGGTGGGACTTCTCTCTCTCTCTCTCTCTGTCGATCATTTGGGGTATTAATGTCAATGTCAATGATGGTTCACCCCGGAGTTGGCCCAATAAGTCCCAGCACTCTCTTCCCCTCAATTGTCCCTAAATTGCAATTTTATCCCTAATTATTTAGTGTATTTTTCTGGGGATTCGATGCGTGAATTGTCCTTCTTTTTTTCCCTTTGGATCTCGGCCTTTGGGTCACTTTCACTTTTTCCTTTTGTGTCCACAAAGGGGCTGTCTTTTGGTGTGATGGACTGCTGATGAGTTTCCATAGAAACTCGTCGGAATCCGCCGAAATGGACAAAAATGGACAATGATGAAAAGAGAAAGGGATTGACCAAATCCCTTCTCTCCTCGAGCGGAAAGGAGGGGATTATGTAAATCCCAACGGACACAAAACCCCATCAGAATAATTGTGAGCAAAATGAGAATGGATTGGATGAAAATGAGCGGAATAACTGATTATTAGCGAGAAAAGGGAAATTTTTTGGAAAATAAATGGATATTTATTAATCGCAGAAGCGAAGGGGGCAAAGGACAACAAAAACAATGAAGATTCTTTTTGAAAGCTAAAGCAAAATGGTGATCGTGGAAGAGGGGCATCTTTGTCAACAGATGATCGATGGATCTTCTCCCCTGCCAACCGATCATTGGGCTCCCTTCAGGTCGCGCATTCCGGCCCGCATCACTTCGTCCACCTCCAACAGGTTCGACGCAATGCTCTGGCACGCGGTCAAGCTGGCCTGCTTCACGCAAACATTGTCCCAAATGCCCTGGAGGGGAGGGAAATAATAGAAAAATGAAAAAAAAATTAAAAATTATAAAAGATAAAATCCAAAAATTATTAAAATCCAGGGCTCTTTTATGGGTTACCCACCACAAATTCAAAGGGTTACAATTACAATTACAACAACTAGCTCACCGCCTTTAACTTTCCCAAAACCAAAACTTTTTCTTTTTTAGTTTCGTGCTATGAAGCCGAAAAATATAAAAGCGAAAATATGCAAAAATTTATATGAAACTTAGTTTTTTTTGTTGTTTACAAAGTTTCTTTAAAAATATTAAATGAAATTTTTGGAAATCTGGCTTTTCTCGAAATTTTCAAAAAAATTCAAGGAAAAATAGAAAATTTAAAAAGCCTAAAATATTCCGCATTAAATTCCGCGTGTATTTGCTTTTTAAAGTTGTTGATTTTTTCCCCCTAATTCACACTTTTTTGTTTTTTGAATTTGTGGTGGGTAAACCATAAAAGAGCCAAATCCAGAATATAGTAAATCCCAATGAAATGAATCCCCCGAGTGCCTGGGGAATGCAGGGCTCGCCGCTCTCCAGGTCCAACCCGACTGGATCATTTCCGCTCGCGCCCTGGTAGGCCTCCACCAGTTTTACGATAACCTGTCAATTTAAAAGTTGAATAAATTGACCAAATAATTTCCTCACTTCTTGCGCGTCATAGCCGGCATTAACCGCCAATGTTTTTGGAATGACCAGCAATGCTTCGGCAAAGGCCTGTAAAGAACATAACCCGTGCTTTCGAAATTTGAAAAAATTACTGACCAAAACTCCAAGTTTGGCACGACCCTTTACGCTGTCGGCAAACTGAAAATGAAAAATCCCAAAAATAACAAAGGACAATATGTATTTATTGTACAGCTGATCGACCTTCTTTAGGGTACAATATCCGGCAATTTCGAAGGCACCGGCACCAGGTAATATAGCAGCTGAAAATGTTGGAAATTATCGGACAAAATTAAAAAACAGTAATAAATCCTATTTAAAATCGCCACCATCTTTGAGCACATTGGCAACAGCCCTTAGCCCGTCGTAAATGGCGTCTTTGATCTGCAGGATGGTGTGCTTGTTGGGGCCCTTGAGCAGCAACGTGACTGACTTCGGGCTCGTGCAGTCCTCCACAAAAGTGTACTTGTCCTCGCCCTTCGAATAATAATAATAATTGGCCCATTCCTTTTCCTTTGCTGGACATGACCAACCAGCACATGCTCATAGACATTCCCAGCCCAGCCGAGCACTTCCGGCGTCAGATCCTCCACCGAGTTCACTGCCTCGCCTCCGCAGGCCATTTGTAGACGTTCCATGTTGCGCCGCTTTGCGCGTCTCAAAGCCAAAATGTCATTTTGGGCGAACAAATCGAGCGAAGGCGGATCAATTCCCTGAAGCGGGAAATTGGGAAAAGGTTGCGGATCATCAGATTCCAGAGTCACCTTTTGGTTGATGACCACAAATCCACACTTGCTGTCCTTGCACACCGCCTTCTTCAGCTCGATTATCTTTTGCACTCGTCGCGTGATGTACTCACGTTCCGCTTGCAACAATCGTTCGCGCTCTGCCGCCGTCTTGTAGAACAGACCCGAATTCACTTCGCTGGAATTAAAATATTTAATTTTTTTTTCACCAATTTTTCAAACGAACAGTGAGAATTTATTCTAAATTTTCTAATGGTTCGCAATAAATTTTACGTTTTCTCAAATTCCAAAGACACATTGCAGGTGAGAATGTGGGCATTCTGCACAGTTTTGGGCATGTCCGGATGGCGCCCGCCGTGGTCCAGCACCAGTCCGCGGATCAGCCGCGTGTCCGCCTCCATCTCGTGCTCCATCTGCTGCAGTTCGATCATGTGCAAATCCGGCTCCGTGTCCTTCTCGTCCCGGCGGATTGCCAGCACCGCGTCCACGACACATTCGGTGATGTGGTCGGCCAGCTTCGGCTCCAATTTGGTCCGCAACGCCGTCTTGGCCACCTCGACCAGCAACGCCCGTTCAACGGGAAGGGTCTTTTTTTGGTCGGCCAAAAGTTGCAGCAGCGCATCATAGGCCAGCTGAAAGCCTTCCGTGACCAAATGCGGATGGACCCCCTGAAAATGCAAGTTGTATTGGCTTGAGCACGCTTGGACACCTCGCTGATGTAGTTCTCCGCCTGCTTGAGCAGTTCACCGATCAGCAGAACCGTGGAGGTGGTGCCGTCCCCGGTGATGTCATTTTGGGCGGTGCACGCTTTTGCAATCAAAGACGCGGTCGGGTGTTGGATTTGCTGAATTTAATTATTATATATAATTATTAGAAAAAATTGAAATGATCATTACCATTTCATGCAGCAACACATTGCCATCCTTAGTCACTTTCAGGTCGCCAGAACCGGAAACCAACCTGCAAAACAAATCGCAAACTTTGTTTTTGTCCCAAATTCAAAATTCTTCCACCAAAACTAAACTCACATTTTGAGTGTCCCCTTCGGTCCAAGGTTGGTCTTCATCACCTCCTGCAACCCTTTGGCACCGCTGATGTTCATCTCCAGAGCGGCGGCATGCCGAGCCAATTCGGCTTTCGGGTTCAAACAAGCAATGGAGGACATTTGGTGGTATTAAGATGAGGGTGAATGGGAATAAAGACGCGGAAAATCAAAAAAAAAAATAAATAAAATAAATGAATATTTGAATATTAAGTTTAAAAATCCCATTTTACAATCTCGCGTTTTATTCGGTTTCGGGGCAGGGGCCCATATTTTTTTTCTGAAAATAAGCAGTCATGACCTTAAAAATAAGCATTTCACTGGGGCTGTTCAACAAAAATAAGCATGTATTAAAAAATCAATATAAATTTTTTTGGTGATAAAAATAATAAATTTTAAGGTAAAATGATGCAAATATGAATGAATGAATTCTCTTGTAAAAAGCAAAAGATGTTTTTCGCGAACCTCATTTTCTGCTTTTTTCAAAAAAAATTTTTTTGAAAAAAATGATTTACGGGAGGAGGACGGCGGTCGACCGCCCTTATCGGGACCGGTCCCGATAAGGGCCGCCGGAGAAAAAATTGAGAATTTTCGGTTATTTTCTTAAGAAAATTGATCATTTTTGGTTTCAGCGCCGGAGAAAATTTTGAGAATTTTAAGCCATTCCTAAGAAAATTGATAATTTTTTGGTTTTCGGCGGCTCCGATATTTAGGCGGCTCCGATACTTAGGTACTCCGATACTTAGGGAGCTGCCGGAGAAAATTTTGAAAAATTAATGCTTTTTTCTTAAGAAATTTGATCATTTTTATGGAATTTTAGGGACATTTTTTAAAAATTGGTCACTTGGCCAAAATTAAGCATTTGCTTAGAAATAAGCACTTTTTATTTTTATAAGCAGGGTACCCATCAAAATAAGCACTTTGCTTAGAAATAAGCCAATATGGGACCTCTGGAATTTCGGGGTCGAAGAGGCTGACGAGTGCATATCGGTAGGTATCTGACATCACTTTCATTATATCAATCAGCAAATGAAATTGTAAATTTTAATTTGAATAAACTAAAATCGGCGTAAAAATCCTGTAGAAATCAAATTTTATTTTCGGTGCTATGATTTTATGACACGTAAACATTCCATGTTAAATTATCGTTGTTTGTTATTTTTTCCTCGATTTATCCACTTTTTATGTGATATTTTGCAAGAAGGAATTCGCTTCAAAAGATCGTAGAAAAGTCCATTTCTATCGAGCGCTACCGCTCTGAATCCCGAAAATCTGAATCCCGAATAGGGTAAAATTCGTCCCAATACCGAATCAGTCAAAAAACGTCCGAATACCGAAAATCCGAATCCCGAAAATCTGAATCCCGAATAGGGTAAAGAGTGATCCAAATTCAATGAAGAGTGGGTACCGGAAGTGGTGGGGACAGAAGGACCAGGGTTTTGGGAATTGGGCGAATCAAATGAATCAAGGTGAAGGGGAGAAACATGCAAATTTCCTGCATCAACTTCATTTTCCACATCAATTTCCCGATCATTTTCCTCCTCGTCATCTCCGATTTATTCCTCTTCTGCTCCAGTTGTATCGACCAGNAAAAAAGGGGGAGTTCGCTTCAGAGATGGGCTACTGTATGTAGTTTTGCAGAATGCATGGCTAAAGGAAAAATAGATCGATGATGGAATTGTTCGATACCGGAATTTTCGGATTTCGGGCGTTTTTTGACTGATTCGGTATTGGGACGAATTTTACCCTATTCGGGATTCAGATTTTCGGGATTCGGATTTTCGGTATTCGGACGTTTTTTGGCTGATTCGGTATTGGGACGGATTTTACCCTATTCGGGATTCAGATTTTCGGGATTCAGATTTTCGGTATTCGGACGTTTCGGTATTCAGATAGGTAGCCCTATCGAGAGACTATTTTAATTGTATCAAGCATTTGAGAAAAATGTTATTTATTCGAGGATATAGATTCGGCACCCCCCCCCACCCGAAAACACCCAAGCAAATGAAGTAAAATGCAAAATTGGATTTTTGCTAGAAAAAAAATTATATTAAAAGATTTGCCTGGTTAGGTCGGGCTGGATATTAACTGGTTCGTACTTCGTACAACCCTACTCGACAAAGGCGAAGGGACAAAACATCCCCTCGCAGAATGTCCCCAAACTGCCAAAACATCCCCATGCCCAAAAAATTTTTTTATTAGACCAATAACAACAGTATAAAAACAAAGTTGTGCAGAATTTTATGCTCTATTTTTTGATATTTTTATTTTTTCGAAAATCGAACAAAAAATTCGAATTTTTTGTTCGAATTTTGAAAAAAACAAAAATCAGAGGATGGAACATAAATTCTGCACAACTTTGCTATTTATAGTTTCGGTCTAACAAAAGTTTTTAGGCATGGGGATGCTTTTTTGGCAGTTTGGGGCCGGCCCAATTCCAATGCAAAACTCCCAATTCAGCTTACCTCATCAGTGTAATTTTAAAAAATTGATCTTCTGGTCAAAAGATAGCGAAAAATAAGCAAGGAAAGTGACCAAAACAAAGGCAAAATCACCATTCATATTCGTTATTTATTTTTCTCTAAATTATTTTAGCTCAACAAAAAAGAATAAAAATAATGGCACAAGAAAAAGACAGTCATTAGCAAATTGACCATAAAGGAATGTTTGTTAATTATCCTAACTTTCATTAATTACAAAAATAGTCAATGATGTTTGAGCAAATAGGTAATTGAGTATGTTTGAAGAAGTATTTTGTTATGATATTAGAATAATTTTTTCTACAGACTAAAACCTATCCTATGTATCATCTCATGATCAATCCTTAACGGTTCGTGTCCAATATTGCATCTTTCGGCACTTCTTGCACATAGGCCGCCCTATGCTTGGCGAGAATTCGCAGAAGGGGACGAATTTTCAGCCACCACTGCTGCTCGGGAAGACGATGTACAAAGTCCGTCTTAGTGGCAAGCTCTTCTAGCGGGGTGAGCATCACATGTCGATCAATCAATCCTGAAGAGAGATTATTTGTTAAATCCATTGTAATTTATTGTTCGGATGGGCTCACCAATCAAATTGGCTGTGTCTGGACTAGTGGCTTCGCACTTCCCGGTCTTTGAGTTGTATGTCTTATTGATTTGCTTCATGAGACATTCCAATGCATTTGCGCCAAATTTTGTGCCCAAATTGCGATCGAAGGGGGTTGGATTCCCACCCTGCTGAGCATGTCCAAGACGATTGATTCTGGTTGTGAACTGAAAAATTGACACTTCAAAATATATGATATGATGCTATGACAAACCTCTCCCTTCCCCTCTTCACTGAACAGTTTTTCAACAAATTTCGTGTCATAATTGTGACTGGCACCTTCACTCTGAACAACCAGATAACGCTGCACTCCCTTTTTCATCTTTTGAATGATCACTTGCACATCTTCTTTGATGTCTACAAAACATGATTTATGTGTGCTTTATGAAATGTGTTTACCATCTAATGTAAAGGGCTCCTCAAAAATATAGGCATTGTCTGCGCCAGTGGCAAGTCCAGAAATAGTGGCCAGGTAACCGCAATGACCGCCCATTGTTTCGATGAGGAAAACTCGTCGTTTGGTCCCATTCGCAGATTGTTTTATGTTGTCAATCATTTGGCAGATGGCGTTGACTGCTGTATCACATCCTTAAAAATTAAATACGTTGTTTAAGATTCATTCGACTAAAATGCTCTATTAACCCAGAGATAATGAAGTGCCCGGAACATTATTGCTAATTGTGCACGGAATTGCGCAGATGGGAATTCGGAAGGCAGGGAATTTGTCACGATTCCTTGACAAAATCAATGCCGAATGAAATGCCTTAATCGATAAACTAGTCATGACTATTACACAACACTAGTGAAACCTCGAATCCTCCAACTATAAGGAGACCGTGTATATTGTGTAAATCCAATTGATGAGCCACAGCTGCCATGTATTTGTCCGGCAGTTGCTTTTGGGTGCCCAGTTTCGATCCGCCAAGCATTGTCCATCCGTTCACGTAAGACCAAAATAATTCCTGAATATATCAATTGATTAAGTTTGCAAATTGATGGCCAAATGAATTGTTCTCACCTGTATTTGACCTTTCGCGAACCCCTCAAAAGAATTGAGTACGCCGAACACCCGACATCTGTGGTAGAGAGCCATCTTTACAAATGCCCGAACAGCCGCATTCATACCTTAAAATTGATTTTTAATTTGATCCTTAAAGATACACGTACCGCCAGCTGGCGCCCCAAGGTTCATAACTGCAACATTATAGTGATGTCCGGCCGAAAGGTTATCTTCCTCTTTAGGCGTGTGCAGCTTCGCCAACAATCGATAAGTTGCCAAATTTCGTTCAAAACTATGCCCTCGGAGTTTAACGGCCTTCTCAAAATCACGCTCAGCCATTGCATTTTGGACCTTAAATAATTTTTAAAAAAATCGATTTAATTTAATAGTTAAGAATAAATTTAAAAAATGACCAGTTGTGTTCTTCGCACACATTCCATCAGTGGAACTCGCACCATTTGATTTCCATCTATCGAAATCACACAAGGCTCCTAAAAGTATAAGATATAGATAGTTGAATGCCATAATTATCAGTCAAAGTACAGATTCTGGTGTCATTTGCATCAACGCCAAAGTTGCTTCTGCACCCATTCGACATCCAAGAAGTCGATCAAATCCAGATGGACTCCCTCCCCGCTGGACATGACCAAGCACAGTCACACGGATGTCGTATCCAAGTCGATTCTTCACTGCGTTACAAACCTAAATCTTCTTGGTAATACGTCATGGCTAATAATTTTGTTTTTCTTTGATTTTCCTCTTTATGGCCAAAATTTTTGACGTCTCTGATCTATCGAATTTAATCCCCAATAAAAATAATGTTTAAGAATTAGCACCCCATCCCCAACCTTCTCGCTGCTGATCATGTTTCCTTCCCGATCGATTGCACCTTCTGCTACAATAATAATATTCAATCTTTGGTTGAGTTCACGCGAATTTGTAAGTTTTTGACAAAGTACCTTAAAACACATTTTTCCGTGATTCGATTCGTATAAAAATAAGGGAAAGATCGACAATTTTTATAAAGGAATATCCTTTAAAGGGATATTTTTTGGGAATTTCTACCTATTTGTTGAGAAAATTAAATTTTTATATTTTTTTTGGCACTACCTGAAAAGCGGTCACTTTTGAAAACCCACCAAAAGGCCCCCCCCCCTTTTAGGCAAAAAATGAAATTTTTTTTTGTTTTTTTGCAACTCTTTTGCTCAAAAATAGTTAAAAAGTAAGAAAAAATTGAAAAAAAAATTTTTTTTGGGTTTCAGATGAAAAGGGTCCCCCTGTTAAATTTGCGGGTTTTCAAAAGTGACCGCTTTTCAGGTAGTGCCTTTTTTTCCTCGACCGTCCCAACTTTAGGAAAAAGTACCCTTTTTGGGGCTCTTACGAACGAGGATAGTGGGTCGACCCCATTACTGTTTCTTTTCTGATTTTCTACCTCCTCCCAATTTAAGGGCTGTGGCCATTCAGGAATAAAACAAAAATCCGCTTCGCTGGCTAGAGCTGCAACCAAGGCCAGATAGCCACAATGACGCCCCATCACTTCAATTACAAAAGCGCGTTGATGACTTTGCGCTGTGGAAAAAACTGAGTCCACTGCCTAAATTAATTTCGTTATTGGTAAAAATCTTTTTTATTGTTTTTGGATAAATGACCTCAACAATCCGCTGAAGCGCTGTATTCGTTCCGATGGTCATATCTGTGCCACAAAAATCATTGTCAATAGAACCAACAAGCCCAACAATCTTAAGAAATTTATTTAAATTTATAATATTTTTCGGTTTATTTTATTAAAACACATGCCTGAACATTTTCGCAGGCTTTGGCCTGTTGCTGAGTAATTTCCCCACGTGAGAGCAAATCCTTGATAAGTCCAGGCCATTCTTGACGGAAGGTGTTTGCACCAGTCAGTGATCCGTCGCCACCAATGCAGACCAAATGAGTAATGCCCTTTTCCACAAGGTTCTTGCAGGCCTACAAACAATGTGAAAGTTGGTTAAAAAGCGACAAAATGGCCGTATTTTCCAACTTTTAGACGTCCTTCACGTTCTCTGAATGCCTTACAGCGCGCCGAACCGATGATTGTCCCACCACATTGGATTATATCCGACACTGAATTCCAGTCCGCCTCCATGATGTTTTGGTCACCCCCATCGACCATTCCTTGATACCCTTCTTTGATGAAATATACGTGACAGCCAAAGAAAAGACCCGTCCGGACGACAGAACGAACAGCACTATTCATGCCTAAAATTTATTGATCAACATATTTCTATGATTTGAATGGACCGACCACAAGAATCGCCGCCACTAGTGAATACTGCCATCGATCTTTGCTTGAAAGTGCCAGGCTCGACGGTTGATCCTTCAAGGATGCCACTTTTTGATGGAATAGGCTGAAGATTGGTCGAATTTCCTTTTGTTTCCATTAATGTTATTGCAGGTCAATTGTCCTTTAAATTTAAAATGTGTAAAAAGAGCAAATGAAAAATTTTGTACTATATAATTCGCTTGGATGGTACGATAATACTTTAGTTTGAATTGTACCCCCCCCCCAATACGTCAAAATAGACGTCAGAATCGGATTCAGATACATATTAGAATTAAAATAAATTTAGAATTAAAAGCACCCCACAATTTTTTTTATATATAGATATATAGGTAATGGTGGAGTTTACAGGTCCCGAAAAATTTTTCAATGAAAGCTCTAATTTTTCAGATTCTGCATTTTACTGGGGGGTTTTCAAGGATGCTGAACACGATGGCGGATTCAGTTTTTCAAAATTCGAACATTTTTAGACCCGAATTCGAAAAGCCAAACAAAATTTTTTTCTTCAAATTTTTAGATTCCACGCTCTATTCGGGCGTTTTCAAGGGTATTGATTCCGAACTTATTAGATTTATTGCCAATCATCAATTACTTAATTTTTTGTTAGTCTATTAACTTTTTATTTTTTGCATTCAGCACTTAATGAAAGCTAAAAAATAAGCTGAAAAATGAAAACGATCAAAATGATAAGAAAAACAATAAAAATTATGAAAAAAAGAGAATACATAAAGAATTTATCCATTGACTAGATAATAATGCAAGTTGAGGAAAAAATGCAGTTTACGTTCCGAAAATAAATTGGGCCAAATTATATACCATCGTGTAGAGCTCGACGAGCTGAGTACGAATATGTAATTATTTTTTGGGGCAAACCACTTTAAACCGGTTTTTGAACCCGTTTAAGTTCTGCGCAATTTCACTGGTACACTTATCGGGGTTGAAGCGTTCCGTAAAACATGCCGTTTATTCGCGTTTTGTAAAATATGCCGTTAATTTGAATTCCCGCCATTTTGGCGTTTTGAATAGATATAAAAAATGACAGAACATTCAACAATTGCTGTGGTCCTTACAGCCTTTTCTGATACCTAGCGGAATTTTCTGAAAATAAATTTACCATTTTAAAATGAATTAGGAGTAGGAGTTGAATAATTCCTGAATATTTTCTCATATACCCCGATTTATAACCATCATAATAAAAATCCGAAAAAAATTTTTAGGCAATCTAATACCACCACAAAAATTTTTCTTGATCCGAAAAAACAACCCATAAGAACTTTAATACTTTTACCATACTTTGGTAATAGTAGGGTTTGTAGCCCCCTTTTTTGAAAAAAAAATCGATGACCCAAAAATGGTTCAAAATCACATCCTAGGTTCAGTTTTTGATGCTGAATCCGATTCTGCCGTCCATTTCTACGTCCTGCGTCATCTGACGCAACTTTTTGACGTCGAAATTTTTGACGTCAAAATTTTCAAAATTTCATTTTTAGATTATATGACCCGGCTATCCTTCATAATGCGTGGGGTGCTTAGGCAACCATACGGTTCAATAGGTGCGGGCTGAAAGATTATTTATTTTTAACTAATAATTTTAATGTTGGGCATGCCGAAGGCGAGCCCAACAATAAAAGGCTATACTTCAGTTGGTGCCCCCCTTTTTTGGAAAAAAATTCGATGACCCAAAAATGGTCCAAAATCACATCCTAGGGTCAGTTTTTGACGCTGAATCCGAATCTGACGTCCGTTTTGACCTAATGCGTCATCTGACGTCACTTTTTGACGTCGAAATTTTTGACGTCAAAATTTTTTTTTCAAAATAATGACGTTCTAGGGCCAGTTTTTAACGCTGAATCCGAATCTGACGTCCATTTTGACGTCCGACGTCATCTGACGCAATTTTTTGACGTCGGAAATTTTTTTTCAAAATTTCATTTTTAGATTATATGACCCGGCTATCCTTCATAGTGCGTGGGGTGCTTAGGCAACCATACGGTTCAATAGGTGCGGGCTGAAAGATTATTTATTTTAACTAATAATTTTAATGTTGGGCTCGCCGAAGGCGAGACCAACAATAAAATTTCTAGTTAAAAATAAATAATTTTCAGCACTCACCTATTCAACCGTCTAGCTACCAGTACTATGAGCCGGTTAAATACATTTTCTCTTTTTGATTTCTTTGCATAAAATTTAATTTTGAAAAAAATTTTTTTGACGTCAAAAATTTCA